>JAPMOB010214529.1:0-28320 GCA_029875015.1 Lepomis gibbosus
CACCTATACGAGGCCTAAACACACACACCATTACAGTTATGTGTGGCTGCTAGCGCCCCCTACTGAGCAAACCAACAGAAAAGTGAAAATCTGCTCTAAAATGGGTAATAAAAGCATTTTTCTACTCTATTTTCCTCTAAAACACAGCAAATGACACGTCAAGCTAAAGCTACAAAATATGTGGAAAAAGACTGCACAGTCAACGCCTACACAATTTGATTGACAGCTGATGTCCCAAATGCAGTAGATAAACACCACAAACACTCAGCAGTAAGCAACAAACAAAAAAGGACTAAATAAATGGCATAACTCTCAAAGATTAGTTTAATTGAATGATCCCTTGCTCATAAACTGCTAAAAGTGTGAAGTTCTGCCAGAACAAAATCAATGAGGTTATAAACTAAAATAACCTGCAGCACACTTCATTACAATAAAGCACTCTGAACCACTTGTTTTTACCATCCTGCAACTAATTACTGCTAATAAAAGAGGGTTGAGGAGGTATTTTCTTTAAAAATGTGATGTCCACCAATTTGGTGATTTGGTGACTGAACATAACTCACAGTGCAAACAAGAACCCATCGCACATTGTCAATTTACCATGTTTCAGACATGAAGGAATAGTAAACTTGTTTTTTTCCATCAAAATGACAATACAGTGTCATGAAAAACAAACTTCCCACGGTTTGACCTTTCAGGTCAACCATTGGCTTTTAATAGGTAATAGTGTCTAAGGTTGGGCAATGTCTACAAAATTGGCATCGAACAATGTCTACAACAGGGGGCAGGGGAGGGGCATCATTTAAAAAAAAGTGGTATTATGATGCAAGACGTGGCGGACACAGTGGATATCCTAGAAGCACGAACCAGGTAAAGCAACAGCAAAAACACTCATGCTGATGTCCATCTGAATCACGTTTCGATCATTTGATAGGCTGTCATTAACAAGCCGAAAACAAATCGCAGTTGGAAATATCCAGAATAATGTTGAGTAGTCTGTTCAGCGACTTTATATGCTGATGAAGAAAGTCAGTGGAGCAGATACATACATGGAGAGGAACACAGAAAAAAGCGGGGCAAGCCGGTGTATTTGCAGTTAGAGACTTGAGGTGGAGGTGTGAGTGTGGGAAGAAGAGAAGTCAGAGGAAGGTGCATAGCAGGTCAATATACAAATAATAAGAAAAATGTCTGTGGGGATTAAAACATGCTTTCACAGGGCAGTATTATGTGAAAAATTAAGAATTCTATTTTCTTTGCGGGAAGAGGGAACAATTACGATGGGTTCACTATGACTGCTCAACATTGTGAAGTCTGCAGCCATCTGCGATGAACGATGGCATCTTCAGTCTTTAACCATTGAATTTATTAGGTTATACATAACCCCTGACTTATGTTCTATATTTAGACGTTTTATATTGACTTTATTGACCAGTAGAATCTGAACCGCTGACTTTAAACAGCAACAGACCCTTGTCCATTGCTTTTATTAAGCAAAAGAACACATCCGTTATTGACGCGTGCAGTATAACTTGAAACCATTGTCATTATTGGGCAAAGAAATCCAGACTATTCACTATTCTAATCCCTTAAGAATCGACATTAATAGACAAAACAACCAATAAGTAAAGACTTTAACTGAGACTTTAAAAGAATGCTCAATCATTTACTTAAGAAGAGAAACCTTTATCGTTGACTTAATTAGAGAATAACCAACAAGCACCAGGCAATAGAACCCCAGAGTATTGACTTTAATAAACTAAAGAACTAATGATCACTGTCTTTTATAGGGACTAGAACCCCTTAACTTTGAATTTAATTGAACTGAACCTCTAAATTGACACTTCTGGCAGTTGACACTACTGCTGTTACAGACTTAGGTCATCGACCTACAAACCCAGCCAGTCTCTCAATGCATATTGAAAAACTTTATGGAAAGTTCTCATTGAGTCTGATGAGCAAATGCAGTGCTCAAGACTTCCTGTTGAGCTGTTCAGACTCAAAAACATCTTACAGACTACAAAAGGCAAAAACAATTACTCCAAAGCCACTGTCTGTGTCTATTAGCGAAGACACAAAATGGCCGCTGTAAAATGGCTCCAAATGGGCGTCTTGGACTTCCAGTGAAAGCTAAAGATGGGCGACCTAAGTGCCCGAGTGCGGAGCTGAAATCTATTTGACTCAGCACAAGAGCAATTGACTGCATTTGTAAACTGGCACTCGGAGTGCTCGCAGGAAGAAAGGGAAAAAAACAAAAAGGCCAGAACAGTGTGTTTCTAAATTCAGAACACAAAGAGCAATTTCTCTGTTTTCCTGTTTGTTTTATTCAAAGTGTCACTCCGTCTCTGAGAGCGCGTTCAGAGCACTTCGTCAGAGATGTAGGTGCAGCGGATTAAATATTTACGACCACGGCCAAATGGGGTGGGTTTCACGCAAGCTCGGGAGGGGGTGGGGGGTGGTTAGGACTCTCAAAGATCACCCAATAGTCTCCACCAGCAAAGTCAAAGCTATTAAAGACCATCCTGACGCACTGTGCTGTGGAAGGACACTGTCAGATCTCATTTAGAATAGGTGAATGCTTTTACTGAAAAAGGCCTTACAGTAGCAGGAAATGGTTCACTTTTTTATGATGGGTGGCGTTAATGACTTAGTCTAACTGTAGTAGTACTATGTAGGGCAGAGTCCTGAACACACAAAACGAGATTTTGTTGCGGTCTTTGTATTTGATTTTGTTTATCCTGCTTTGCTGCAGGAAGCTTAATTATTTGTTTTACTTTTTAACAGTTTTTAAAATTTAAACTTTATTTAATCAGTAAGTCTTTTGAGATACATGATATTTTATACAAGAAACTTGTATAAATTAAATACAGTCCAGGGTGCAAAAACACATTTTCGCCAAGTTCAAGGCAGGCTTTATAGGAACACTACAAACTATACAACTTTCTGGTTCTTCTTCCTAAATGTATTGTCTATGTCTATACCAAACCTTGTATGAATCCATTTTGACCAAAGTCTTTTATCGATTTATCCTGCTTCATGGATATCTGTATCAAATTTCATCTTGGTCCTTGAGATATGTCAAACATTAGACATAGCCTCTAACAAGCAATAATCAAAACATTCCCAATTTATCCGATCCTTATTGTCAACTCAGTGTTGGGCAAGTTACTGAAATATTACCTACTAGTTATTTAGCATAGGCTATAGACCTACTCCTTAAAAAAGTAATATTAGCTACTCTACTTAGGCCCACTACTGGTGATAGCCTTTTATAACCCCACTCTCTCCCGATGAGTTCAAGCACCACTGGCAGCAGCGGCTGGAGTTTCTCTCAGAGTTTGATGTTGCTGGGCTGCTTTAGCTGATGCTTCAATTAGCCTAAGTATAAATGTAGAATTGTTCGCAGTTGAAAGCTTTTTGCTGGTCGCACAAAGTTTACAACGGACGACAATGTTCTTTGCATCTTAGACTGTGACAAAGTAATGGCAACAACATTACTTACAGCTGTTGAAAATACCTCTCTCTCCCTGTTCTCCGGTCCTCCTTTAGCTTCTTGGCTAACAGCTGACTTTCACAACATGAGGTCCGGTGCCGCTAAGCTGCAGCGCGGTTGCGCATTCACGTCAGGGATGGTGCATTCAGCAGCGCAGCGTTACTTGGATTAGTAACTGTAATAATACAACTGTTTTGGAAACAGTAATCCGTTACATTACTCTTTACTGGGAAAAGTAATATTGCAGTATGCCTATTACTGCCCAACACGTTACGTACCACTGATGCACGAGACCGCCTGTGGTGCACACTGCGCAGGTGTGGAAATTGGCAGCTGAGTGTGAACAGCCTTGTTGATACTTAGAAAAGAAGAAAACTTTACACGTCACCCTAGAGCCTTTCCATTTCACTCGGCCAGGTCCCTATGGCCAGGTCCTGTACCTCACCCGTACTTTTTTTTTTTAAATTACAGAGCTGCATGATTCACGTCCATCACATTTTCAGGTTGGAAAATCCGGAATTCCGGATTAACCCGGAAAAATCATATCCCTGCAAAATATTTACGTATAAGTTTGCACTTTTATATAAAGTGATAAAGTCAAGAAAAATAATGTTAAAAACTCTCTAATATAACCTGTTTTCCCATAGTCACAATCATCCTCTTGATGTCTGACGAGTTGATATCTCAGCCCTGGCAATGTTGATCATGTTATGCTGACGATTAACTTCTGTTCTGTCATAATCCTGTTACTTAATTCCATTTTTTAAATTTCTCCTTCCTGTCTTCTCCTCCTCCTCCTCTCACTTTCGTCCTTTGGAAAGCATCAGTATATGCACGTGAAGGAAAAAGAGATGGGTAAACAATGTATGGACAACCCACAGGGAAACACACTCACACACACACACTCACACGCTGGTCTTATATGATGCGTGCGTCTTTGAAACTGTCTGTCAATCAATCACACACTAATTCCCAAGGTTCCATGGCCGCCATTAGCGACGGGGTCGATGCTCAGTAACTGTGGACACAGCGGACCGCCATCGATCTGAGAGAGAAAGAGAAAGTGTGTGTGTGTGTGTTTGATAGTCATGATGGAGAACAGTATTGTGGCTCTGCCCTCACTATTGATTGTCTTCTGGTTGCATTGAGGCGAAGCGGGCGTTCTGACTCTGTGTGCGTCAGTAATGTATGTTTTGTGTCTTTGTGTGTATGAGTTTGTATGTCCAACCAAGTGTGTGTAGGGCTGTTTCCTGTATCTGTCTATGCATCTTTGTGTGTGTCAAGGTGTTCCTCAGTAATCAATTTGTGAATGCAGTCCTGACCCCCCAGATGGACTCTTTTATTTTTTATTGCTGCCCTCTTTTCTGTCATCCTTTTCCCCCCTATAACTTCTAAAGTCTTAAAATTAAAAACTATTTGCAGCAGACATTTCAAAATCTTTTGTTTCCCTGTCTTTAATACAGCCGCAATTTTTTCAGACATAGTTCAAGGGGTAAAGCAGTTTCCTTGGGACCATCCTCCCAAAATATATGGGCAAATAGCTCAAAGGTCTGGTAGGCAGTGCCTTACGAGTCATTGGCAAACGAGGATGTGTTTTTCAAAACGAGGACTCTATATAAAACAAAAGGCCTGTGACACCCGTTGGTTTGTGGACCACCATTTTTAAAGCCTGGAGTTTAGCATTTTGGCTGTTCTACCATTTTGGAACCAGACGTGACGCTATTGGACGAGATGGCGGTTTGCAACTGTAACTCATGCTAACTTTGATTTTTAGCAGGGATCTAATTTGGCTAGCTAAAAACAGGCCTAAAACAAAATGTACTTACCGGGAAAAAAGAACAGCTGACTCCTACTAAGCTTTTTACAGTTAATTGTACACAGTGCAGTGGATAAAAGTCACCTCTAGCCTGACTGACAGGTTGGTAGCGACGTCAGTCACAAGGTAGTCATGCCTTAAAGCATACAGTGCTTTATTGTCATACCCTCTAAGTGGGACCATAATTTACCAAATGAACATCATACTGTATTGAAGAAGACTAGCAACTCAGACCAAAAACTAATAACGGAAAGCGTTTGCTGGGATAAAAAAGTGGGAAATAGGGTCATTTTGCCATTACGTCTAACGGAATCAGACTTCTTTTTGTAACCAGTGGAGTCGCCCCCTGCTGGCCGTTAGAGAGAATACAGGTTTAAGGCACTTTGACATCGGCTTCACTTTTCAGATCCAGAGAGCAAAACAGAGAGCAGCTGTACTCAAAGGAAACTAAGATGATTGACTCGATAGCTCACTACGTTAGAAAAATGTCATCATGCGTTACGGTTACTTTTTCTATTTGTATCCATCTGTTCTTGCTTCCAACAGCACCCAACGTTGTTCCCCCTTGTTACTGTTTTTATCTATTTGACCTCTTTGCCTTCATCTATCCCACTTCTTCATGTCACTCATTATTCTTTCTGACTTTTTCCATTTCCAGACCTCGCTCTTCTTACTCTCTAGCCTTTCCATCTTTATATCCTCTTGTCTCCATGTTTTTCCTCTTTCTGCCTCCTTTCACATCAATCCTACTTCTTCCCTTTCCTTGTTTTCTCCATCATTTTTTCACCTCATAGTCTTTCAAAGCATCCTTTTTGTTTTTTTCATTATCTTCACCTTTTAATGCATTTTTCATGAGCATGTATACATCCTCTGTTGTAGTGGGAAACAAAATAACAATACATTTAAAGTTGTTGTTTAGTATAGCTTGTATCACCAGTAAAGCATGTTGAGTCAAATGAAAAAACTTTCATGTATTATTTACATCTGATTAACACTATTTGCTATAACCTTAATTTTAAGTAGGTGCTTATGAGCAGCAGCTCCTTATGGTCTTCTATTCCCTTTCTCTTAATTTTTGGCCTCCTTTCCTCCATCCTGTTCTTCCACTCCTTTCGTCCTCCTCTCTCTCAGCAGGACAGCAGACAATACGTCTGGTCACTCTGCCTCAGGCTCTTTGACTGGACCTCTTTCTGTTGGTTTCTCTTTTCTCCCTTTTTCTGTTGCACTGGGTAGCCTTTGCTCATTAGGTGCACTTGTAAAACAGACTAATATATTATAAATCACTTACTGGTGGACACTGCTGGGTAGTAACGTGTTACTCAGTAACACTTTACTGTAATAATATTATTTTCCCCAGTAACTAGTAGTGTAACTAATTACTTTTCTAAAACAGTATTATTATTACAGTTATTAATCAAAGTAACGCTGCGTTACTAAACGCACCATCCTTGACGAAAATGCGCGACTGTACAGCAGCTCAGTGACACCGGCACTTATGCTGACAAGTTGGCTGATAGCCAGTAATCTAAATGAAGAAAGCAGAACAAGGGAGAGATGCGTTCTTTACAAAGTTGTAAGTAGCTACTGCCATTATTGGGTCGCAGTCTAAGATGCAAAGAACATAGTCATTTAGTGTAAACTAAATGACTATGGTTGAAATCAAAAAGCTTTCAACCACGATCAATCCTACATTTAATTTATTGAAGCATCTGCTGAAGCAGCACAGCAACGTGAAACTTACAAAAATAAACTCTGGCAGCTATTGTCACTGATGCTTGGACTCATCAGGAGAGAGTGGTGTTAACGTAACGTTTTGTAAAAATTCCAAGCACTGCTCTTATAAATAGGCTACATGTGCAGAAAAACAGTAGCCTGGTTCAAAAGTCGGGATTTAGGCTACACAATTTTTTTTTCAGCCAGTGGCGTTAAGAAATGTTATATGTTTTGTAAAAAACACACTCCCTGCTGCTGTTATGAATTATGATTAGTTAATAAAGTCGGGAGAGACTGCTTTGTTTGGGCGTGAAGGGGGGTGGTAGTGAAAGCCGTGTTTCCCATACATTGATTTATTTGTGGCGGCCCACAAATAAATAGATGTATGGGATAATTCTCAACGCTGACACCCACATATTGATTTCCTTTGTCTTTTTTTTTTTTTTTTTTACTAGGCGTAAAATCGTATTTAATTGAGGAGCTGTATTGTGGGGCATATGTTCATGCAGCATCTCATCTCACTCGCTCGCTCGCTCCATCTCTCTCTCTCTCTCTCATGATCACTGCGGCACAAACCTGTATTACTTTACTTCTTGCTAGCAGATAGTGGTAATATCCTTCGCGTTGCTGTGCATTACCACCTCTACTTTACTAGATGGCGCTATTGCAAAATAACTACGGTCCCAGGACAGTGGGGGTCCTGAAACTGCAGCCTCCGGTACGGCAGATATACAATATTGAACAGTAGCAACAGCTGCTTGTTTACACGTCCTGCAAATATCTAGAAACATTTGCATTTATTTGGAGTCGTGTTTCTGACTTAGATTCACTCTTTTTTAGCTGTTTTTGGTCTCCACCAACTCATGAGGAAAATATCCGTCTCTTTATCTGCTAAGTTCACTAGCTAGTCTCTAAGGCCCTGATCAGACAGGAAGCGTTTTGCAGGTTCAAAAACGTGAGGCACACAGCAATGCCTTTTTTGGTTGAATTTGGAAAAGAGCAGTGCACAGCATATTTTTATTTTAATAGGCAACCACCGAATCAACTGTCTCAATCTAATTAAAGATTATAGTGCCAGCGATCTGTAATCTGTGGTTTGCTTCTAAGTAATATGCCTGTCACGTTAGCAGAAACCTGATCAAAAATCACGGGTCTGTGTCTTTTGTTGCTAAAAACATCTGCTTTTAAAAAAAAATAGACAAACGTGAGAAAGGGAGATCTGAGAGGGTACATGAGGCCCTCAGAAAGAGGACACACCGCTGGTAGTAGGCTACCACCAGCTGGTCCAGTAGCTTCGTCTTAATAATGGTCAGTTCAAGACTTTTTTTTCAGGATGAGTCAGTGGGACAGTTTGTTGCAGTCTCTAAACAATTCAAGCAACTGTAAACACTGTCTCACCAATTATTTCATTGGACAATGGCAAAAACGCAAATAATGTTGGGCACTTTTCTTATTTTTTTCAACTCTGTGCACTCAGAGCACTCCTTGGAAAATGCAAGGCACAGCAGGTGCCCAAAATGCGAGACACCCAGGATGCATAAACAGCGCACAGAACGGAAACAGCTGAAAATACACTGAGAGTAGTGAGAGTGAAACGAAACAGTAAAACTGCTGGTTGGGTAATGATTCTGTGTGTTCATCAGTATAAAAGACACCTTTCACATACATGTGACAATGCCTCACATGAAGAAAAACACAGGTTTCCACTTCCAGCCAAATCTAATGCAAATTTTGACCGAATTTTGAGAATATCAGTAAAAGAAAATGGAATATACGCAGGTTTCCATCCACTATTATGCGGATATTAGAAGCAGTAGGTTGCACTTTTTATGTTCAAACACAAAATCTTCTCAACACACATGCAGCCATCAACATTTCTTCTTCATTGGATATTAAATAGGTTTACAGTTTAAAATGACCCTTCTCTGCAAAAAGTCCCACCTCGACATCCTGTCTTTAAATTAATGACCTTATCAACAAATAAAACAGAGAGCCACTTTAATTCCTTAACTGATCTTATATATTGGACTTTTCTTTTATGGAAGCATCGGATTATGAAAAAATACACTTTTACACTATGAATTTTCTAGAAAGGAGTCTCAGCGTGTCTAAAGACGTAATGAAGTAGGTCTCTACACAGCACAATAAAAATACTGATGTTCTGTGATTCTAGAAAACGAGTTAATTTTAAATTATATTTTAAATTAATCTTTATATGCTGCACTGACCTGAAATCAGACTACAGTAACATCAACATACAGTAATTTAGCTGCCAGATTTTTTCCCTTCCTTTTCCCCCACTTGTTTTACTTTTACAAATTAGAAAAACAAAACAAAAAATAGAGAAAATTAAAGCTGAACTGTAAGTTTTTAACTTTCTACCTCTGTAGTTAATTAGGGAACTCCAGTTTAGTTTAATCTGCACACAACACCCTCTTTCTACACCTCCCCCTTCATCCTTTCATCCTGCTTTAAATTAAATTTCAAACAACGCGACAACTCCTCCCTCTCTACCTCCCACTACTCCTTTCCACCCCTCCCTCTATCTTGTTTTTTTATAGCTTGCAGACAACTGTACTATGTGTGTAATGGACATTCCTCCAAGGCCGTCAACCGTGACTGGGGCAAAACCAACTGACCTACACACACACACACACACACACACACACACACACACACACACACAGTGGGATACAAGTATGCAAAGATAAGCATGCATGCATTCTTTCTCTCTCTCTCTCACACACCTTTATATATGTGACAGGAAACTGTACATACACACTGAGCACAACGCAAAAGATCATGTGCACACTTACAAACATAATAGTAGATTTACACAATAAAGCATGCTCTTTCTCTCACTTTCACACACACACACACACACAGGGTCATCGCTCTCACTCTGCTGGTTGTTGTGTATAGAAGTCAGTTCCAGGTCAGTGCACAGAGCCAGGGATCTTAGTCCATACAAAAGAGTGTGTGTGTGTGTGTGTGTGGGGGGGGGGGGTTGTTCCCTATGTGTGTTTTGTTTGTCTGCATGTGTGTATCAGTGAATATACATCAGCCCCAAGGCGTCTGAAAACAGCACTCACACCCTGAAACACTCCAACAAATCGCTCAAACTGAGAAGAGCATTTTGATAGAGACAGCCTGCCACAACTTTCAGTATGTGTGTCACAGCTCGCCAGCAAAGCATCATGGGTAAAAGGCAGGCAGCACCTGCAAGGGGTGAGGAAGACCTCACAAAAGTATGATAAGATATCGGAGTTGATGGATTTTATGGCAGCTGATGATATAAATTCCAATACTGGTTGACAATTATGGGCATCTTACCTCCTGTGAGAGTGTACGCTGCTACAGATGTTTCTCATAATACTGACGAAGGTAACAGTGTGTGCATGTGTGTGTCTCACAGGTCTGACAGCAGCAGCCATGGCTGAGCTCCAGAAGCTGCAGAAGATGAAGATGATGATGAGTCTCCAGAACGGCAACGAGTCAGACAATGACGACTTACACTCCAACACAGGTAACAACACACACAAGCAGATAGTGACTTTGGCTACAGTCAGACTGCCCGCCTTAATGCTAAATTCCCTCCCTCTATCCCCATTGTGTCCGCTCAGTGAAATAGTTTCCACATAATTCTGAAGAGAGCTCGCAGTCCGATGGATTTCAGGTATAAGAAAGGGAATTTGTGAGCAGATGATAGCGAGGTCGAGAAGGAAGAGAGCCCCATGTTTACTAATGGCTTTGGTGGAGCTTTTTCGTTCCTGGCGGCTCCGTCTACAGCAGAACTGCTGCTCTACAGTGATGTCAAAGTCGCATCAAATGCGACCTGAGTGTCCAGACTTGGGTAACATTTAAAAAGATCCGATTTGGACCACATATGACAGTGGCCCAAATCCGAACTGGAAAAGATCAGATTCCATGTGACTTGGCCTGTTCACACTGTCAGATCTGAGTCACATATGGGCACAACAATTGGATTTGGGTCACAGTGGCCTGCAGTCTGAACGTAGCCTTTTGCTCAAGTACTGTACTTGTACTGTACTGTAGAGAGAAATATTGTGCTTTACAGCATGAATGATTTTTACTGGACAGGAAGTTTGGAAATCTGTTAAGTGAAATGATCAACATGAACATTTTCATAATCTTTCTCACATTTCATAAAACCTTTGGGGGTCTTCAAATCTTCCATCCTTTGCCTTTTATTCATTTATTGCTGTCCGTTCTCACACCTCCTCCTCCTTTTCTTACATCACTTAACATAATCTGTAAAACACATCTGTGGCTGCAGGGAGGAAAAAAGGAAACCAAAGGCAGAAGAGAAAGTTTTATTTAGTATTGAAACTCGAGCCAAACTCACGTCACAGATCGTCTCTTCACTGGGATCAGTTTCAGCATTTAAACTGACTCCAAACATTAAGAGACATGACGGAGACCATTCGTCTTTGTCTTCTCTGTCATTTGCTCCGGTCGTTTTTTGCTTCCCTGCTTCAGATTTCTCTTCAACTCTCATTTCTTATTGAACTCATTCTTCTTATCTTTTTATACTGTAACTAAAGAAAGAGGCGTACCTAAAGAAACCCTAACCCGTTTATAAGGTGTCTCTTTTTGCTCAGTGAAAAGAAATCGAAGGCAAATCATTGTCTTAATCTGTTTGTTACTCAGTGCCTCAGATGGAAAAATACTTTAACCCCCTCTATAAACTCATCAAATATGGACGCTTGGTCAAGACCCTTGGTGTGGCTTTCTAACGCCCTGGGTAACCCTTCAGCGTCGTTTTTGAACGTGTAGAGCTCCGTAGTCAAGTTAGCAACAATAAATATGCAACATCCGGTTAGAGCTTCAAAATAAAACTAGTAGTTACCTTTGTGAAATGTCGCAATTTGGTTAGGTTTAGGTACCAAAACTTGGTTAGGTTTAGGATAAGATCATGGTTTAGGTTAAAATAACTACGTTACTTGCGTTACTTAAATTTACTGTATTATTTATTGCTGTACTTTTACTTTGTAATTACTGTTTTAATGTTGTATTTTTAACCTGTAAAACAGATTATAAGTTTACTATATAAAGAAAAATTATGTTAATATTGGTATAAACTTAAATCAGTTAAGTAACAACTTACGTAACCTACATACCTTTTTGTTTCACACGGGAAAGGAACACCGGTCTCCTCGGTTTCTGGCACACCTACCCCAGCCACCTCCTCGTACGTTTGTGTTACATATCAAACACCTACCTTAAGCGTTCATAAATGGCTACAGGGCTTCCCTTTCGTTGAAGTATGACACTAAGGGGATCCCCATTACTTTAAAAACTAACGCCACTGGGTCTTGACCATGGATCCAAATGTGATGGCTTGGGAGTGAGAACGGGTTCATACGCAGACACAAAATACTCAATATATCAGTCTAAAAAGTTGAATGCTTGCTGTAATGTCCTACTTCTTTAGCACATATGATAATTAGACCCATTTCTGTAGCTGGATGTGGCAGCAGATACCAAAATACAGGAAGAGAATATAAAAATAAAAACAAAGAGCAATGAGATCACGAGTGGATGCCTGCAGCAATTATCGTTGATGGTAATGGCTGTCTCATTAAAATGTTCAGTCTAAAAGTATCTATCAGGAAAAGGTACTGAAGTACTAAATGACATATATATATAAACAAAACAAAGACTTAACACACACACACACACACACGCACACACACACTTTACAGCCCACTCCATCTCTGCTGTGTTTGCTTCTCTAAATTATTAAAAAGACAGAAAACAAAAAGCAAAGAGAAAAGAAAAGAGCGAGCGTGCAATCTGTCCTTCTGTTTCCACACAGGCTCACATGTTTCTTTTTTTCTTTCTCCTCTAGAATTTCTTCCTTTTCTTCAGCTGACCTGGCAAATGGACTGATAGAGTTACACTTCCTCTATTCTCTCATTTTATTGTCTTTCGCACTGACGTTTTTAAAAAATTTATTCCCTCCTTTTATTTCATTCAAAGTGGGGGTTTTTTGTTTTGTTTTGCGAGTGCGTGGAAAGCCTTCTTTTCATTGTCCGACCTTATTTTCTTTGTAAGAGACACTCACATCGGCCTGGGAAACTCCAGCGGACAATAGAGCAGAGGAACAAGTGTACGAATGAAAAAGAAAATAAAGTGAGGGAGGAAAGAGGGGAAAAACAGACTCATAATGAGAGAAAGGGATATTTAGGGCGAGAAAGTTTGGTGTTTGATGGATGAAAGTCGATCGCTCTGGCTTGTCCTGCTTGCAGTGACAGTCGTATCTGTTTTGTTTTTTCATCATAGAAATGAGAAAACCACAGAGAGGGATGAATGAGAGGAGAGATGTAGAGAGAGACACACTTATATGTCAATAGAAAACATTTCTTTGTTTTTGTCAGCAAGAGAGGTGTAGAGTCTACATACAAAGGCTGAGGAAGAGTCAATGTTATTATATATTTTTTTATTTAATTTTTAATTTTTAAAAAGGGGGTTTGCTAGTTAAGTTTAATTTTTATTAGTTTCAGTGGTAGTTTTAGTCTTTTTGTAATATGGGTTTTTTTCTCACAACTTTCACCACCATGATCACCAGGTGAGGGGGCGTGGACTAAAAACTGACACAGCTAAGAAAATGGAAGATTTTATATCCATTCAAAATACTAGGCTTATGTAAGCCCTATGAAATAAAGTGACAAAGACCAAAACTAAAGACTTTTACTCTATAATTTTAGTTTTTCAGACAATACATTTTCATTTAGTTATTGTTATATTTCAGTTAACAAAGATGTTTTTCTTCACACCTAGTCTTCATTGTTAATGATAATAACCTTGGGAACTAAGCAAAAAGTGTAAATTGGTGATGAGATGAGTGAAACATGAAATAAAGAGAGACGTAGGAGAAAGTAGACAACAAAAGAAATTAGGGGAAAAAAAACAAGTGAGCGAGAAAAACAGAGGCTGACAATCACAAGCATCGGGCCTCATAAAAGAAACACGTGTATGGGGCGCTTAGCTTCCTTGGTACGCAAGCTCCATGTACAAGGCTGAGTCTTTATTGCAGCGACCAGGTTTCGAGTCCAGCCTGCAGCNCCCCCTACCTCATCTCTATCCACTATCCTATCTGACACAAAGGCAAAAATGACCCAAAACATCTTTATAAAAGAAACATTTGTACGAGGAGATTAATTCTCAAGCGGCACGCACAAATGATTTAATATAGTGAGTCGTGTACAACAGGCCTTTTTCAGCAAAGTCTATGAGTCAAATAGACTTTGCTGAGACAGAGGTGCCATGAGACAGAGGTTTGTGTCCCGCGTGAGGTAAATGTTGACTTACTTTTTTAGGTGTGTGAGGTTTTTATGTAGAATGGAAAAGTATGGTCTTTTATTTTAGTCATTTCCAGGTTTAGATAGGTATGGGGGAAACATGAGTATGGAAAATGACTTGTGCTTCCAGACTTCCTATTCTGTTGTCTAAAATACAGACTTTCTAAAAATAAATTGATCAAATAAGCAGAGCGTTTTTTAAAGGTTGACTGGACAGGTAGTATACAGTTTTGGTGCATTTTAAATGAAATTACTCTAATACTGTTAATGGCTTTTTTAACGCTCTAAGAGTTTTGACAGGATTTCATCCATAGATTTTAACATTTTGTTTGCATATTTTGGCATGCCGACGCACGGCCTACAGTTCAGTAGTTCTTCTTCTCTCCAACAGCTGTCACAGTCTTTATGTGGGTCGCTGTCCAGGATCATTACACAATTACATTTTGGACATTTCTGCTAAAGTTTACTGTGAATCTTTTCTACAGCTGAATTAAACTGAGAAGTGTTTAAAACCCAAAAGACAGCTATTTTTTTCAGGTGGAGTGTGTTTGTAGAAGTGTTTCACCATCGTTTAGATGGTGTTTCACCTCTATTAGCTCAAGGTTGCATTTGGTCATATATGGACAAAAACAGATGTGGGTCTGACGACCAAGACGGAAAGAGAAAAAACATATTTTTAAGCGAGTAAATTTGAGTTAAACTGAACTGAATTAAACTCGAGTGGAGCGAGGGCAAAAGACCACGTGAGTGAGAGAGAAGAGGAGACGGAGGCAGATGAGAGATGGAAGGAAAGAAAGTGACGGAGGAGAGAGAATAAGAGAGAGGTAGAGAAGAAGAGGACAAGGCCAAGGAAAAATTGAATAGTGTGTGTGTGTGTGTGTGTGTGTGTGTGTGATGTGAACATCTGCCCATCTGTTTATACTTCTTTTCTTCCCTGGTGTAAATGGCAGAGAGGATGAGGCCCAGCTGTCATCCACACACACACACACACACACACACACACAGTGCAGGGAATTCAGTAGGCAATAATAGAGAGAGACTGTTGCTAATTCAAACTAATGGAGGGAGATGAAGATGGATGAGAGAGGGAACGGGGGAGCAGAGAGAGAGATGTGGAGGGTGAGAGAGGCAGCATTACAGAGAGAGAGAGTAAAGAGGAAGACAGGAATGAATGTGTGAAGATGGAAAGTGATTGTTTCAAGAAATTTTGAAACTTCATCCTAAAGATAACACCCTGGTTTAATAATATTTGCCATAATGATGATATAATGATCATCATACGATATATTAAGGTCGTATTATGTGACACAATATAACACTTTTGGAACACGATTGTATTGCTATTTATAAATGTATTTGATTTACTATCATAAAACTGTCTTGACACCAGTTACCAGGATCATTGTTTAAAGCAATTTTAAACAAGAAGTACTTTTAAATGTTTGTTTTTATTAGCATATCGGTTAAAATAGATTTTCTTTTACAGTCTTGTTCCCACACATGTAAAAATGTTTAGTTTCCTGCTATAAAAAGGCCCTTTTCACATCAAGTTACTTTAAATAAAACCTAAATAAGCATTTTGTCTGTACTATGTCACTAACAGAATCATCAGTTTATGTTACAAGTCATTTATAAAAGGATTGGTTAAATGACAGATTTTTGTGGAAAATGTTTTTCCTGTCTATCCAATTTCCATCTGTTTTCTAGTTGTACTGATTAATGAGTCCTAACTTTTTAAGATTACGATCAACCGAAGATTAGAATGAGTTCAAGACACACTTCAAGGTTTGTTTCAGTGTCCAGCCGCGCCACACAACCCTGACATACTCAGATCACTGAAACATTAAACCGCACAGAGTTTTTAAACATCAACTATTAACCTGCAGGTATTCAACAACCAAACATCAACACAGCACTTAACCTTGGTGTGAACTGACCATAAACAAACTTGAAAAATAAATCATGTTCAGTTTTTTAGTAGAGCATTGTATAGATATGGTAATGCACTCTGAGGTGTCTTGGTATAGAGAATAATGGACTTTGCTTCCACCATGCCAGTTTACCCTTCACTGAACCCCTCCCCGGAGCAGCAATTGTCCCAATCATAGCTTCCTAGCTGTCAAATGTCGAAGCATTGGGTGTTTAACTATTCGTAAGACCTTCCAAAACCAAAACGACATGAGAAAAAATAAAAACAGCCCGTTCATCTGTTCCAACATAAGCTGCAAAAGTCAGCATGTCCGGCAAACTGGCATACTACACACACTATCCAGTCAGTTTGTCATTAGCTAAGTGCATTATTTTGTGTGGTTTCAAGATACGTTAGAAAAAACGGTGTAGCATTTACCTATTGCTTCGGAGGTTGGGGGTCCTGGATGCAAGTAGTGGCTTGACAACATGCTAGCGTCAGTCGCCACTTCAGAGGGCAAAAATGACCTTTAACGGAAAGGTTGACGGGCGTATTAACAGTGAGTAAGGGGGGTGGGGCTTAGCCAACTGTCAAATAGTTTTGAACATAGGGGACATCATGACTACTATACTCAATGTGTGTGTATTAAGAAGTCCCATTTTTTATATTTATTGCTCAAGTTTTTGATCAATTTGGAAAACAAATGTTCAAATTTTCAAGCCTCTGTGCGTCTGTCTCTACCCAGGAGGGAGTGAGTGTTCCTGGGATAAAGAGCGTCTGACCAGCCCCCCTGCTGGAGCCCACAGTGGAGGACCAGGAGGTGGAGGAGCACCAGTAGGAGCAGCGGGAGGAGGAGGGGGAGGAGGTGGTGGAGCAGCAGGAGGAGGGGGCGGCGGTGGGAGGGGGCCGACCCTTGGAGCTGTCAATCAGCAACAACTCCAGCAGCAGCAACAGCAGCTACTGGCTAACAGTAAGTACACACATATATAATGATAGATATATCTCCAAACAGACAGCACACTTAGCACCAGCTACGTGGAGAAAGGGCAGACACACACTGAATATGCGTGTGTGTGTGTGTTTTAAAGGGGTGGCAATATTTGTTAATGTACGCCATTTAATCTGTTTCCATCTCCTGTATTAACACTCTGCCAGGATTAATCAGCACACACTCTAATAAATGACTCAATTTATCAAACACACACACACACACACAAGCAGACAGACACGCAAACAAACAGAAACACACTCATACGCACTCTTTTTCTTATTGCAGAAGTAACGTATTTATGCGCACACACACACTGGGCAGTGGGAGGTGACAAACACTCACATTGATTATTCTATCACTTCAGTCGTCTCAACAACAGCAATCAGTGTTATTGTTTCATTGGAATGAAAGCAGCCGCTGCAGTATTTTTTTTGTGTGCGTGTGTGTTAGTGTTGTCGACAGCTGAGAGGACACCTCTCAAGAGTGTACGTCTTGTGGGGAGAGAGCTTGCATTTTAGGGTCAGATGGAGGGCTCAGGGGTCAAAGGTCAAGGGTATGCTTTTTGGAGGTTTAGGGTTAAAGGATGAATTAAAGTTAATGGAACGTCCTCACAAATGCGGTGTTGTGTGTCTGTGTATGTGGAAAAGAGGAGGAGGAGGGGAAGAAATGAAAGAAATGAGAACAAAGTGAGAGATGGCTGAAGGAAGAGGCATAGAAAGAGAAAAATAAAATGGTGGAAGAGCAATGATAAAACTTTTTGCTAGAAAAAGAAGGGGGGGGGAAGATGGAGGAAAATAAGGAAAAAGAACAGAAACTATGAATGAAACGAGGTAAGGAAGGAAACACAAGGGAGTAAAAAAGAGAACGGAAAAAGAGGATTAATAAAGCAAAAGAAACAATAAAATATATTGTGGGACAGCACAAAATGAAAAGACAGACGAAAAAAACACAATGAGGAAAAGGGAAAAAACATGGAAAGAACAACAAAATGAGGCTTTGACCTCCTCTCGCTTTCGCCTCATCACCCTTTAACCCTTTGACCTCCATATTTTCTCCTCTGCCTTTATTTCTCTCCCTCCTCCCTTTCTTTGTCAACTTTTATTAGCGAGACATTTGACACTGAGATGACACCTCTCCCTCTCGCTCTACTCAAGGTTAAGTTCAACCCAAGTTCACAGACACGACATCAGCCAGTCTTTCTCTCTGTTGTCTCACAAAGGCTTCAGTCCACAGTTTATCGGAAAAAAACAAAGAGAGAAAATACGGATTGGAGATTTTATGTGATGCTGCCTGCAGTTTGTAGATTATAGTCAAACTTAAAGTGGCTAATCAGAACCAAGATCAGTGACTTGTCTCACTTACCAGGTATCAGTAAAGGTATCAGTATTTTTTCCCGCAGAGTTTCAGGTACATGTACTGAAAAATAATGCATTAAATAGTAGTGACGGTCTGGTGATCAAGATGAATGGGTAACAAACCTCCAGATGATGACAAACCAATGATAAAATGTGGACGCCAGTGTTATATCTTTACATTGAATAATAGTGGAAAATGCTGACAACATACAGTGTTATCAATAACAAAAGTGATGTAATAACGCGTTTTTAAAAAAACACTTTTTCAAAAACTTAAATTGCAGCTGTAAACTGAAATGCTTATGCATTGCTGGTCACGATGGTCACTCTAGATTAAGTTGCATAAATTTTGATCTGAAAAAAGAAGATCCGATCAGTTTCTGATTTGTACCACAAATAAAGTTTCCCAAATATGAACTGGAAAAGATTCCATGTGTCTTGGGTAAAAATAAAATCACTTTGGCCTGCAGTCTGAATGCGGCCTTAGAAAAAACCCATCAGTTCTGTGTGGAGCGATGAGGAGACTGTAGCCTTCCTCAAAATAATTAAACACACATAAAAGTCAGATTTTATCACATTCTCTTTTAATGACGTCATCTCATTGAGTCCTGTTCTCCTGCAACAACACGTTCTCACTCCCGACTCGTCACATATTTAATGTTGCACACAAACTCCGTCTCCTGGTTTGAAGTCCGGGTTTTGGCCTTCCATCCACTTCCTTACTCAGTCTTTTCCATTAAAGGTCATATACCTGCCTTTACCGTCAAAAACCAACACTACAGGGCTTCCCCCACTACGTTAAACTATGACGCTACAGGGATCCCCAGTGCGTCACAAGCTGATGACTATGGCTCTTGACCACGCGTCCATATCTGACAACTTGGGAGTGAGAATGGGTTGCCTGCAATTGTAACATATTTAAGATTAAATATGTACTATCTAAACGTCATTACCATTAAAAGCCCACCATCTGTTTGCTTTATAATATAAACTGCACTGTAAAACAAACTAGAAATTTCAGAATAAAATCATGAGGATGTTACCTCCTCGGTCCTTCTCTTTAACCTCTCCTCCTCTCTCAGGGTTGGACCTGCCCTTCATGATGATGCCCCACCCTCTGCTGCCCATGGGCTTGCCACCTGCATCTGTAGCCATGGCGATGTCACAGATGAACCACCTCAACACCATCGCCAACATGGCCGCCGCGGCCCAGCAGATACACACTCACGTACACCGCGCGCCTGTCATCAAGGTAAAACACACAGTTTAACCTTTTAAAATAACAACCATGGAGGACCCCGGAGAAAGTTCCTCAGTAAAGAACATTTGCTGTACTTTTCCATATAAAGGTTCTTCAATGAGCACTTTAGGGTTTTCTTTCGTGTGTGTGGATACTTGTTACCGAAGGCCTGCCATTAATCTGGAGGAATGAATGAGTTAAAAATTCTTATTGGTTTTCTAGTTCATCAGTTCAAGAAGCCTCTTGAATGAGCAAAGAAGCATCTTTAAAACCTAGCACACAGTTGGCCTTTCGGTATCATACTGTAGCAAAGCCAATTCACTCTGATTGTGGCAGACTATATGCCGTCATAAGAGATGGCTGAATTGTCTTAATGTTGGGAGTATATATAGTCACTTCGTTAGTCTGTGAAACACAAGGCCGCTGTTTATCAAAGAAAAAGAGGATAGTGCAATATGTAACAGCACCTTACTCTAGCAGTATTTCAAATAGGACACACTTATTTGGTGTAGCTGCAAATCTGCATTATTCCACTGGCAAAATAATTATTTATTTGTATATTTTATTTGAAATCACCATATTTCTTGAAAGTCTTATCTAACATTTTAATTCTTCTTAATTCTTAATATATATCTGTATACCCAAGTAAAGTCTATAGCTGTGTTTCCATCAACTTTTTTTCATGCACATTTTGAAGTATCGCATTAGAAAAGGTTGATGGAAACAGCCAAAAAAAATCATTAATTTCACAAAGAAAGTTTTTACATTCGCTTGAGGTGGTTTTTGCCTTTGTAGAAAAAGACTGAATGCGCTTAATGGGAAAAGAAACTCCTGCCGATTAAGTTCTACGGTAGCAAACTTGTAAGTCACATCTGATCAGCTGTTTCCACTGTCTGCATCTTGCCGCATATTCCCGTAATGTGCGGGGGGACGAGGCTGGTAGCAACTTGGCCGCTTGAAACACATTTCAGAGGACCTCTCTCCATTTTTCTAAGATCAGTGGGCCTTAGGTCCATGCGACTGGTTTTGTTTCTGGTTTGGAACGCATAAAATTCGCATGTGGGGACTCTGTCCTTACAGGTATTACAAATTGTAAATGCCTCTTTCACTCTTCTTCACTGTCCATGTTGCTGTGCCTATGAACCATCGTGCAGTGCAGCATGCGGCCGATAAAGCTGAAAACCACCCGATTCCAGTCACCAGATCGCTCTAACATGTTAGCGTCTTCTCTTTAATCAATGTCTTTCACCTGTAACCCATAGTGACTTCAGATGTCACAGGTTGTATCGATACTCTTAGTGACCTTCGTTTCTTCTCCCTCTCTCCAGGAGAGGGTGTGCGACAGTCCCTCTCTCTCTCCATCTGTCGACGAGACCAACACTCCTCTGCAGTCGCAGCCCAGCAGCTCGGCCTCCAGCTCGCCCGAAAGACTGGGTATGTACACGCAAACACACACATTTTGATAATCAATCATTTTGTGAGTCAATTTTTAAGCAAAAATGGTATTTAATGGTTCCCTTAGTCATCCGTAATCCAGACATCTTTACCTTGGGACTGTTGGTCTGACAAAACACTTGAAGGTTGTGATTGGTCTATAAAAAGCCAATCAACTGATCGACTAATCGATCTGGAATGAAAATAATAGTTCCAGTCCCGCTACACATACAAAGGCAAATACATAAAAGATACTGTAGATACTCTCGCATGCATACAAACTGTACACACACCTCGACAGACACATGTATCACTGCACTTTAAATGTATATACAGACCAATTAAACATATAAAAACACATAAATACCTACATGCAGTAAAAACATACACATAAGTTCATGTAAAAACACCCATTTAATAAAGGTCC
The DNA here is from genome assembly GCA_029875015.1 of Lepomis gibbosus. Taxonomy (NCBI): domain Eukaryota; kingdom Metazoa; phylum Chordata; class Actinopteri; order Centrarchiformes; family Centrarchidae; genus Lepomis; species Lepomis gibbosus. The sequence continues at coordinate 21,701 of JAPMOB010214529.1, forward strand.
GCAGACTCTTGTACATGCTGTATCTACACATACATGTATGCAAACATACTGTGTGTTCATGCACCAACACACACAAACTCACTGAGCTGTTTCTTTCAACAGGATTGGTGTCAGCTGATGCAGATGTTGCACTGCCCAACCCCGCTGCACCCATCAAGAAAATAACAAAGGACAAAGGTTGGACCACACACACACACACACACACACACACACACACACAGGTATTCTCATAAATGCACAGGCACGTGAACACTTTTGTCTGTTTACTGTTCGACAACAGAAGACACACACGCACATGAGGGAGGATATTCCATTACCCCACCTTAATATAAACCCTCACCCATTTCATTTTGACAATTGACAAATTGTCCTCACTTAGGAGGGCTTTCCTCATCTACTGTATTTATTTACACACACACACACACGGCAACTTTAAACACATGCACACTTGCAGACGGATACACAGCCACACATACAGAGAAACAGAAGCGTCAGGATGTTCTGCCCCACCTATTGATCACCTGTCTCTGAGCCATCAATCAAAGGAATGAGGGAGGGAGAGATAGATGGGGAGAGGGAGAGGGGTGAGCAAGGGAGGCTAAGTGAGGGAGGCATGGCTAAAAGGGGTCAGGAGGTCACACACTAAAAGCATGTGGGGCCTCCCTTCCCTCCATGGCACTCGTTTCCTTCTCTGTATTTTACCTTCTCATAACACATTTCTGTTTTCATCTAATTCGTTGCTCTCCTCCTCCTCCTCTGTCCCGTCACCTCTCCCTCCTTCATTTCTACTCCATTCATACTCCTGAAGCGCCACTGCCGACATCAGCAGGAGCAGTAGAAGGGATGTTTGCTTTGAAATCGATAAGGGCAATAATTAAATAAATATGTTGCTGCTTCTCCAAGGAGCGGGGATCTTAAAGAACAAGGAAAGAAATTCTGCTTCAAAAGTCACTGACTTGCACTTGAATTTGAAAAGACTGATTTGGTGTCACGTTGGGATGTGGCTGCCTCACTGACATCACTGTGTCGGAAAAATAAAGGACATAACTTTAATAAAGAAAAAGCGGCCTAGTGATTTGAAAAAAATTAAAGTCGGGAGATGTTTTCACTTGTGGTTTGCGACACGTTTCAGCTGCAACTGTCTGCATGCAGGGTTAGAAAACACAACCACACTGCAGCTAAATGCACCTGTTACCAAGTGTGGTAACATTGTAGTACGATTTGAAATCTAGATTTGTTTTTTAGCTTCATTTGCATGCTGTTTGGCATGTGTTGTTCATGGCCCTAAAAACCTCTATCCACATTTTATCCATTTAATAAAATAAGGCACTCTGCAGCAATATTTTGTGACATCTGCTGCTTGTTCACCTTAGGCCTACATTTAAGCTAATTTGTGATTTGTTTCACAATGTAGCATAAGCGTTAGGAGCTAAAAGAAATGGGAGACTTTCTTCTATGCAGCAGGGGTTTTCCAAGTCTGAGACTGTGGGCGTCTCCTCAGACAAAGTTTAGGAAAAGGTGCCCCCTCACCCCCCCTCAGTATACCTGCTTAGTTTCGCTCAATCCCAGGATACCTATGGGATCATGATTGTTATATTGTCCTAAAGACAATCGAGCCAATATAGCTTAATATTGCTGTTTGACATAACTTCAGACCACACCAAATATATAAAGCTCTGTCCTGAGGTATTTTAGTTTTTGACTGATGAAGTGGAGAAAAAAGTTCCCCTAAACTCTCTCTTTAACCAAATCACCCACATGTAGAGTATTTTATGTGATCTCCTTTTGATTACTAATTACACTTCCATTCACTGAGCCTCCCCTGAAACAGTTCGGAGCCCCCTGGGGAGACAGCCTCCCACTTTGAAACCCTCTGTTCATCAGCAGTCTCACAAACGTCGGCCGCTTATCGTTGCTAATCAGATACTTTGAGCACAATTGAACTTTGAGGATCAGAAGGTTTTGTGATCTTTTCCACATTTATTTGAGGCTTTCCATCACATCTAGATAGAGGTTTTAATAAATCAGATGTAAACAGGAATGTTTAACAATCTGATTATGCCAAATTATTGTTATTAATAACATAGTTAACATACATAGTTAACAACATAGTTGGGAAAAGATCTAAAAAAAAGCAAACAAATGCAGGTTACGTTAATAACTTGCATCATCATACTGATAAGTTAAGGATCAGTTCACTTGAAATATTTAAATGATAGAAACATCAAGGTAGATAGCTTTGAGCCAAAGATCACCTTTTAAATCAGATAAATGCGAACGTGTCAGGTCACCTCATAAACGTGGAACTTTGAGAAATTTAAAGCGGGCTGTGTGAATCGATCTGAACAGACAGCTGTGACTTGTGTTCACTGTAGCCTGGCGGTAGCAGCTGGTGGTCCAGAGAGCTGAGGCACACTGAGAAGTCTAGACTTTGACACTGTTACAGAAGACAGTGAAAACTGAGTTATGTACAACAAAGTATTACAGTTAATGAGTATTAGTACAACAACCTGTACCAAGACTTTTTGGCACTCATAGAGATCACCGCCTCTGCGATTGTCTTATAAAAATTTAAAGATGCTTAAATAGTTGTGGGCTGCTCATTAAAAACATTAAAATACTTGCAGGTATTTTAAGTCATATCGATAACTAGGAAACTTTTAAAAGCCACTCAGACACAGAAAGTGTTTACTGCCTGTCTCAGGGGGAAATAGCAGACAACAAAATGTTCTCTGTGGCCTCCCTCCATCTGGAAGGTATATTGGAGCAATTACTGTAGCAGAATGACATAATAAACTAAACCTGTGTTTGTGATAGAAAATGACCTTTCTGTGTGTCACATCCTCAGCCCGTTTCAGTGTGCTGTTTTCTACAAGCAGCTGAGTGTCAGCAGATTGTGTTGATGCCCTGTTAGTCACGCTGTTGATTAATTCAAATGTGTGACCAGTGGAAGCATCCAACATTAATCAAATGTTGAGCTTCACTTTTTGGTGATTGACATGAATTTCAAACATGAAACACTGATTAATGAGGATTAATCATCGAGTTACAAACACTCACACACTAAAGGAACGATAAGCTGAGACAAACAGTGAGGAAGTTACTGTGTAACTCGGTTAAATGGGCTGCAGGTGCTTCTCTACTTCGTTTTTAAAAATAAAAGCACTTGATTGAACTACAATGAAACATCACTGACACCAAAACCAATGTCTGCCCCCTCTTTTCCCTCCCTTTCCTCTTTCTGTATTCCCCTTCATTTAAATTTTTCCCTTATATTCTCCCCTCTCCACCACGTCATTTTCTACTGTCCTTTACTATGCTCACTAGCGGTGTGACGATACACTTAGCTCACGAAGATGAGATAATATTTGAACACTATTTAGGACATCTTTAATGACAAAGTATGACTGTAACCATGTCTTTTATTCAGCTAAAAGTTACAAAATGCAAAGAAATGCAGATGCATTTTTTAAAATGTTGCCTACATTTTGTTTGTGTCTTGTCTGTCACTCTTGTCGCCATTTTATTGATCCTCCGAGTACCAAAAATGCTGCAACACAAACAATTTTGTCATGTTTTTATTTTGCGAGATCTCGTCACATCCTAGTGCTTACCCGTCTCCCCCCTTTTCCACTTCTTTCACTTGGGAAGAAATGTCTGAAAAGCTTTTTCAGCACGTACAGGGAAAGAGAAACAGGGAATGGTGAGAGGTTGAAAAAATAGAAACGGCAGAAAGACAGTAGAGAGGAACATAAGGAAGACAGGAAATAAAAATGTGGCATTAAAGGCAAAGAAAGAAGCCCGTTTTTTGTGGCTGTATAGATAAAACTGACCTGACTTTCAGAAAAAGAAGGAAAGACATCGTTTTTGAAAATTGAGGAATTTATTAGGGATAAATTAAGGAAAGGAAGTCAGTAATGTACAGGAAAAAAATCAAAAAAGAGCACTGAGATGGACACAGGAAAGACGTGAGAAGAAAATGACAATGAGTGACGGAGAAAGCAGAGGGTTGGAAAGATGAAGACGAGGGAAAAACAAGTGTGGAAGTGGAGATGTGGAAGGTGATGAAGAAAGATATGAGAGGAAAGGTAGAGTATAAAAGGAATGGATGGATGAAGTGGCAGATAGGGGATAGAGAAGGTGTGTGTGTGTCTATGAGTGAGTTAGAGTGCATCTTAATCAGCGTTAATTTCACAGCAGAGTTAACCCAGTTGTCAGTGTGTTAGGCATTAAGGGCTGATCAGACACTGTGACGCACTTGCAATGAACACACACACACACACACAGAAAGGATGTCTTTAATCCTTGCCAATTAGTACCACACATGATTGTCTGAATACTAACGACCTGTGTGTGTGTGTGTGTGTTTTGTAATTGATTTCTCTGACACTGCTCCATTGCCTTTTATACCTTAGTAAGCATCGACATTTCATAATTTCAGTCGAAGCTCGTGACAACGTGTCGCTGACGGAAACCTGCCAACAAATTTTTTTTTTAGTAACTAAAAGAAACACACTGGTATTTTAGGAATTGAACTTTTAAGCAGCACACTGAGTATAACTATATTTGGGAAATACAAATATAATACACTTATTCGCTTACTAAAAACACTTAATTAGGTGGATTATATGCTAAACTAAGCTAACTAAACTAAACTTTGAATGCAGGTTTTCAGTTCATGGACCACTTCAATATAATAATAAAAAATAATATTACAGTCAATATATTTAGCTGACACTTTTATCCAAAGCATCTTACAATTGCTATCTTATCCACTGCTCCACCACCACCCCTAGCAATAGCAATCATTTGTATTTGTACAACACTTTGTACAACCAAATTACAAAATGTTTGATGCTCAAGACAAACTGAAAAGATTCAAAAATAAAACCAAAACAATGTGAACCAATATCTAAAAAATTTGGAGACCAAAAAAACCCAATGAAATTAAAGTAAATCTGATTTTTTTTTTTTTTTTTGGGAAAAAGGGATGTACTGAAGACCTAAAAGACTTTTTTTCCTCACAGAAGAGTCTTCGCTGGGACAAGCCCTGCCCCCTGGCTTCCCGGCTCCGTTCCTATTCGCAGACGGCCTGTCGTCAGTGGAGACCCTGCTCACCAACATACAGGTATGATCCCCTTTCTAAAAACTGTTAATGGCTCATTACAGTGTCATAATATTTTCAGCATACAATCCTGCATTATATATTACAAGAAATTATTTATTGTGAAGTTATGAGCAGCATGTGTGTTACAGGTTTAGCCTCTCTTGTATTAGGACATTTAGACTATATATATATATATATATATATATCATAAAAATATGAAAATTATATCCCTGTTGGAAATATGTGACAAGCAGCATTAAAAATAACACAACTAATATGTTTAAGGATGTTACGTGAAAATTTATGCAAGAGATGAAGCGCACAGTAAGAACAGTACATCTTGAAAGGTTATGACAAGTGTAAGCTCTGATAGTTTATAGTATTTATATTATATCGTACAGTTTATTTAGTTGAAGCTAGTGCTATAGAAGGAGAAGGAGCAATTTATAACCATTAGTAAATTTATTACTCCAAGCAATCAATTGGGCAAAAGCACAGCTGGGCAGGTAATGCCGGTAAATCCCTTTCTAACAATTTGTTTTGTGGTATGAAAATCATCATGTTTTCATTAGACTGCAGTGCTCCCAACATATCCATTACTACAGTAAAAGATGCAGCATTTTGAACAGCAGATATTAAAACCGGAAGCTTTTAAACAGAAAATAATGAGAGGAGCAGCTCTGAATTACACATCAGCTCTTTAGCGTCAATGCTGACAATATGGCTCAAATTACCAACGTTTACATATTGTCAAAAATGTTGATAACCAGACTTCTTCCAAACCCCCTCATGTCTCAGGGCCTGCTGAAGGTGGCGGTGGAGAACGCCCGGGTGCAGGACAAACAGATCCAGGCAGAGAAACGAGAGCTGAAGATGGAGCTCTACAGAGAAAGAGAGATGAGGGAGAGTCTGGAACGACAGCTCACCTCCGAACTACAGAGCAGAGGTCTGACTAACACATAAACAGACAGTTTACATGCTTTTTTCAACGACGACACCGGAACAAATCCACTGTGTTACAGCCAGAGGGGCTGAAAATAACACCAGAACATAAAGGTTGGAACTTGAGAAAGAAGATTGTTTTTCTTGGGAAAATGATAAATGGTCGCCTTTCTAGTCTTCCGACCACTCAAAGTGCTTGAACACTACGTCACATTCACCCCATTCATACGGCGATGGCATAGACCAGGGGTTTTCAAATTGGGTGAATGTGAGCCTCCCCTTAGAGTAGGTAAGAACAGCCAAGCCCCCCCCCTCCTATTTTCTTGTTTTTAAGTGCATTCATAAATGATTCTTTGCAACAGCAAATAATTTCCAACTTCATGCAGGCCTAATTGAGGCTACTTTTAAAATCACTGAACATCAGTAGCATATGCCTAACCACAAGTCAACAAAACATGCTTAAAGGGATGCACATCAAAATGAAAATTCTGTCATCACCCTCAAGTTGTTTCAAACCTGTATGAATTTCTTTCTTCTGCTGAACACAAAGGAATATATTTTGATGTCAGTA
>JAPMOB010214531.1:0-15502 GCA_029875015.1 Lepomis gibbosus
GCTCTGTTTGTTAACAGAGTTGTTGAATGTTAAAATAAGGTGAATTAAATAAAAAATAAGGAACATCCTGGATCTGTTTTAAAAGTATTATAGAAGTATGGGATCGGGACTCGGTATCGGTAGATAATCAGAATCAAATGACTCGGACTCGAGGGCAAAAAAACCTGATCGGGTCATCCCTAATTAGAAGCACGAAATAGTTTTATTTAACAGGAGGGTAGGTAGAAAGGTGCAGAGTATAAAGAGAGCACATTTTATGAAACATCACTTCACACGCCCCATGTGCTCCAGGTGTATAGAGACTGTTACCATTGCTACAGGTTACCATAACAAAAAAATAAGAACAAACAAACACTCGGTGTAAGTTAAGCGGGAGAGAGGAAACAGGGAAACAGCAGACACAGATGGTGCTGCTGGGAGGGGCTGTGGGAGGTATGGCACCGCAGGGGGGTGGGATGACAGGAGATGGCTAGACCGCTTTGATCTCTGCAAAGAGGAATATGTCACGCCCATGTCTGTGTGAGTGTGTCTGTGTGAGTGTGTGTGTGTGTGTGTGTGTGTGTCATGATAATGCAGACATGCAGATAGACTGTCAGGTACGAGTATGTCAAGGAGTCCACCTGAATCACTCCAACACATGCACAAAAATACATACTACACAAAAACACTCACCGCCACACCCTCCACACAAATTACTGTATATGCTAGGGATGTGCATCTCAATGCATTGTCGACACAATTTTATTTAACACAATGTGATTCAATGCGATATAACACGATGCAAAAAAATGAACTTAAAGTATGCTATACAGACTTTGATTTTGTTTTTTTGGATTGTATTAATCATAACTTAACTAAATTGTAAATTACTTCACATATTTGTTTCTCTAGTACAGCAACTCTGTACGCACCTTATTTTTGCAGTTTCTTTTTAACCTCTAAAAAATATATCTGGACCTTGCCTTACACCAGTCCTTCTTCTCTGTTCTCTGTCTCCAGTTACACTTTTATTACCCCTCACACATTTACCAGTTAAATAACTTTGGGAACTTGCAATACTTTGGTCACCAGTCTTTCTAGCGGTTCCTCTGGAGCTGGCCAGAGCTGAATCTGAGGGGGCAGGGCAGGTAGACCTCTCCATGCTCTTCAGGTGAGTTTAGTTTAGAGTTTAGGTTAGTCGGTCGCGCTGCATGTGTACTTTGTTTTACTTTTATTTTAGTGGCACAGCATATTTTACAAATTGAATGCGTCTTGTCTCTCTTGAAAGATCTGAAGTGTCTCCAAACATTTGATTTGTAGGAATTCGGAGGAACGTGTAGCTTTTTCTCCTCCATGTTAATCTAATGTGACATGCCTCGGGCCTCTGTAGTAGGTGACAGGCCACTGGTAGCCATTGGACATATTTTCAAATAATAAAGGCATAGGGACACGACTAATAACTGTATATAAACAAATAGGATTTCATCGATTCAAAGATGTTAAACGCGAGACATCTTCAGTTCATCATAGATTGTAACCAGTAAATCTTACTATCCTTAGTATATGCACACGCACACACACCCGCACACACACACACACACACACACACACACACACACACACACACACCACATTCACAAACTCTTTGGGTGGGAAAGGTGAACTAGTTTCAGGTGTAGCGGCTTTAGCAAACAAAAAAATTGCATACACAGATGACCCCACGCAAGCACTCATTGATAAACTAGTGTACTGAAAACTCTCACTCTGAAATAAATACTCACTCTTTTTCCTCAGTGATGATGAGCAGCACCTTGTTTTGGGCCTTCATCTGGGCAGTGAGACTCTCATTGGAAGACCTGAGAAGAGAAGACAGGCTTTTGAAATCTAATGATGAACGTTAAAACCATCCTTGCCAGTTTAACATTATCTATCATTTGCATCTATCACTAATGCAGAATCTACACTACACACACACACATTATCAACCAAAAAGGAACAGCAAACACTGAAAAGTTGATTTTAATAGTTTTTCATATGCAAATGTGTAAAAAAAACACCCACATTGCAGTGTAAGTGTGGTCATACATTTGTTCAGTAATCCAACAGTTGACATTAGTCATGACCAACTGGCTCTCATGGCGAAGGTTTGCATTGGCAGAACGTAACCCCTCCAGCTCCGAGCGGAGGATGTCCACCTACAACACACAATCAAATATTAAATATCACACCCTGAGCCATCATACAACAATGTAAAATGCTGTGCATAGTTTTTTCCGCCTCTAATTAGATATTTTTCTAACTTTAAAAAACCTTTACCTATTCTATTTCTGGACTCGTGATGTACAAAAACTGCAAGACCAACATTCACTCCATCGCTGTCTTAATGTACTTTAGTTAAAACAGAGGTGTGCAGCTTAAAATATTTCTTCTTTCGCGGAAAGTCTTCACATCTAACACTGGCTTTCCACATTTAGATGTGTTTTAAGTCTCTCTCTCACCCTACACACACACACACACACACACACACACACACACACAGTTACGCCAAAGTGTGAAAAGGTAAAAAACGGGATAAATGAGGCTCTAATAGATGGGAAGCAAGGACAGGGTGAAATAAATGTCAAAAATAGAGCATAATAGCGACACAAGAGAAAAATTAGGTAAATGGAGAATAATTGGGGATGAAAGAGATGGCATTTGCAGACGCAGGTATGAATAGTAGGGTGAGGTATTAGGCAGGTGCAAAGGAGGAAAGATGGAGGATGGGGGAGAGCAGAAGCAGACTGGAGACAAGATTGGAGAGAGGAGAAGATGGGTGAGGGGTGAAAACAGGGATGGGATGGCACTGGCCAAACTGCTGACTTTTTCATTCTGCTTATCAGTCAGGACCTTTCCAGCCCTAAACTCCAGAGAACCCTGACACATTACCCTTATCGCCATAGAAACACCTTGATATACCATCCCATCTTCCCACAAAGACTTGGGCAAACATGAAAAAAAAGTTTGCAATATGTGGGCCATGATTTAAGTATCCAAAAATGTCACATGATTAACCTTAAATGTCAAAATATCAACTGCTGTGTGAGCTGAATCATGTACTTTGTGCATGTGTGTGTTATGTCTGTATGTGCATTCTGAATACCATGCATATACCAAAATATTTTCCTGTTGATGTTCCTCTAGAATACACCACAGAAGTAAATAAGATAATGATACACTGTCGATGCAGAACTGAATGAAAAACAAATAGTATGCTGGAGTAATCAAAAAAAGTGATTATCACAAACAAGCATCCTTCATTTCATCATCAAATGGCTTCAGTGGGAGGAAACGGGTGAAGACTGAAAATAAAACAGAGATGACCTGTCTGTAGTCTTCATAAAGTCTGGCAACTTAGTGTCTTTTTGTTGATCTATTCATTGTTGGTGGGTGAACAGCATGTCTATATAAATTACTGAAACTCCTGTGGTTCACACCCAAATGGGTTATAGGACTACTGCTTGTGCACCCTAAAGTTAAAGTGAAAATAACATGCTTTTACATGCATGAGGTCAAAGTCTTTTAAGTTTTCAACTTTACCTAACAGAAGCCAGTCTTTAATGGATATACCAAATGAGGCTCCAAAGTGGGCAGCCAGTTTAAATGTTGACCAGCTTGACCAGATGAACAGTTAAGCAGTCAAATTTGTTATAAAATCATAGGACAGCGTCACAGGTTTTGCTTGTTCTATTTCAGCATAATGTGCTAATATTAAAATCAAATGGTTTAGAAATGGACACTAAATGAAAAAAACACTCCTAAATGAGCCAGTGCTGTCCCAGTTTTCAATTATCTGATGCATGTGTTGGATAAATGGACACACTGCAGGCCTGTCAGGGTCTGGTCAAAAGGAAAACAGAAAGGTTTGACTTTGTCTAATATTTACAAAGTCTGTGCGAGACACATGACATGGGAAACCTCCCATTTGTCACGATAATGTGAGATGATAAACGTGCAGTTCAAAAAGAGAATGATCCTTCAACAGCACAAATGAATAGGCTGGCTTATGACGTGATAGGAAGTCGTGAAGATGACACATAATCAATCATTTAAATTTTATAACATGATGAAGAATTACACTTTTAACCACATTTAGATTAAGGAAGGGCTGCATTTCAGCAAATAAAGCAATGAAGAAAAACTGGGGGAGCAATGACATTACATCAAGCAAATCATTCAATTTTGAAGAGTAAACTGAGTCGGAGATTCAATTGTAATTACATTTACCAACAATGTAATAAATATTGCGACTCCCCTGTTGTTTGTGATTTCATTCCTGTTTTGTCTCATGCACCGACACACCTTCATGTGAAGGAAGTTCTGTTGTGAACTTATCGGCCAAAACAGCACGTTAATGTTCCAATATTAATTATATACACAAAAATATCAAACCGCGCCAGTCAAAAGCTCAAAACACACCCACACTCACAATGAGCAGGCACACACTGCCGCATGCACACACCCACACACACACACACACACACACACAAACACACACAGGCAGAGTCCGTGGCGCGCTGTAATGACAGTAATTACCTGTGGTCTCACATTAACATCTCCCTCCTGACTGTCTGACTGGCTCGGCTGGTGGAAGGATGTAAATCGCAGCGCTAGTCTGATGTTGTGATTAGGACTAAATTACACACCATCACTCTGTTTCCACCAGTGTCAAGGGAGGCAGTGAAAGGGTGTGTGTGTGTGTGTGTGAGAGAGAGGGAGAAAGAGGGGGAGAGTGCGAGAGAGAGACAGGGAGGGACATTTAGAGAAAAAGGGGACAAAGGAGGTGCGATTGCAAGCGGGGGGAGGAATAAAGTAGCATACCTGCTTAACATTTAGATTGGTTTTGTTGCACAAATATTTTAGCAGATGATGGGGGCTAAAAGGGGCAACAAAATGCATTTGGGACACACTTATAACCAAGTTTGGTGATACCACTGGCCCTTTCAGGTCCAGGCTAAAGAATATGAGTTGACTGCTGCAGTGCTGGTGAAGGATTTGGAATCTTTACAGTTGCTGCAGTATTTTACAGTATTTATCATTTTGATGGTTTATTCTATCAAAATAAGGCAGAGTTGTCCAGTCCACAGCCCACACTTTTCACTGACAATAGATACAAGATGGACTTTGTGGATTCGCACAATATATATTTTTTAAAACTTACATCTGAATGAACTTTCATGACAAACCACAAAGCATACCTGCAGACAGAAGAAATAAATAAAAGATTGTGGGGACTTTAGCAGTTAATGGATTTTCCATCTTTTCTATTCTCCTTGGAGCTGTGAACCGGTATCACATTGCACATTAGCTGTACAGGACAAAGGTGCATTTTCACTAAAACAGACCAAACTCTCCAAGGTCGCAGGATAAACATAATTCAAAGTTAACTTCTCTGTGTAAAGAGGGGAGCTTGAAGATGAGGGGGAAAAAATCAGAAACAGATAGCCTGCTTGTTGCTACCATCGTCATCAAACCGCCAGAGCTGAATACGAGCCATTACTCTGTTCCACTCAGCTCATCAGAGCACATCCTCTCATCAAATTAATGAACACATTTATTGTTAAACACGTTTTTATAAAACATTCATTCATTCTGTCTAATTAAAAGACCCAACAGGCCTGACATCACTTAAATATGCATACTTATCACTCACAGGGTCTGAATTAAAGATCTACAAGCGTGTGTGTGTGTGTCTGTGTGTGTGTACTGTATGCGTGCATGTACGATGGTAGGAGAGAATGAGGTTTCCTAAGCAGGTCTTCTCACTCTAGACTTAATGGTGATAATCATGGCGTGACCCAACATTAAGACCGTGTGTGCGTGTGTTTGTGTGTGTCCCACTCTCCCTAATGGTGACGATGATGACATGTTCTCCATTAGACTAGTCAGTGGGCCACAGCAGATGTAGCATATTAATGATGCTGATGATGGCTTCTTTAATTACCTTCATCTACCGCTGCATGGCCTGACTCCTTTCCCCGAGTCCTTTCATCACACACTCTCCTACGCATGCTGCTGGGGTTGTTTATCAGTGGCTGCCATTATTGAAGTCCCCTATCTTGCATCTAGCCTGCACTACATTACCAGCCTTGGTAGACATTTTACAACCACTTCCCCACATGAATTTCCCCACATCTAGTACATATCTTTTAATGTATAAAACAAACTCAGGCTAGGTTTTTGGGTGCAGACCGTAATGTGTCCACATCCCTTAATGTCAGGAACTGCCAAACACATAAAGGTGGCAAAGAATGCTTGGACAAATTCATTAGCCCTTGATCAGACGATTTCTAGATTAAATCATGAAAGTGCCAAAATTGGTAAAAATTTTATTTAGGAAAAGTTCTTGTAAGGATGCTTGTTTTAGGTAACATTTAGCTTTTTGCGGTATTGTACTAAATTCAGTTATCATGTCACTGGTATGATTTGAAACAATACTCAGCTTGAGAAGTAACTCGATTTCATGGAGTTATTCCACAGATTCTGCATTAGCTAGAGTTAGTTAGTTCTTGAGGTTGTACACCTTCTAAGACTGCTATATTTGTTGGTAACCTCCAACAATAGAAAGCTTTTAACAGAATGGGTCCTGGATGTGAAGGATTCCCATTTGGCAGCGTGGCCTGTGTTTAGTTGTCCAGGTGACCAGCCTCCAACAATGCTTAGCTGACAGCAGCAGCACAAAAGAACAATTTTAGTTTTTTTTATTGTTGTATTGTTTAGTGATGAGTTGATGCAGCAAGGGTTTCGACAAACACAGTCAGCCTGTTGCAAATAACTGTAAAAAACAATATGTGCTTTGATTTTCCTACATTTTCTGTTATTTTTCAGCACCTTAATAAAATGTTGGAATATAAAAAAACATATAAGGTGGGAGGCCTTTATTCATAATTAGTTAATTTATCCTACATGACTGATTTGCAGGAAACTATTTCTGCACACAAAACAATGTGCCAAGGCCAATCTCTTTCTAGAGGCCCTAAGTTCACTTGAGTATGCTGCTGTGACAAAATAATGAAATGAAAAAGAATCATTCTTTCATAGGTTTCATTATTAAATCATATTAATTTCAGCTAACTAGTCTTTACTCTCTGGTTCTAAGATTGAATGGGGTGAGATCACATAGCTCTTTTGGAATTTGTGGAGAGGATGTTAGTAGAATAAAAGTTGCAGCCAAAGTGAGATGATAAAGGATTAGCCTTAATTAATTACAGTAATTCTCACTTACTTTAATAAATTAGACACTGTTAAATGAGTGTCAGGCTTAGTTTGCAAAGAGTCATTTTCACTCATTTTTCAAACATTGTAAACCTTGAGTCCCAAACAAAAGTGACAAGTTTGTAGCTTGCAAAAACTAACAAGGTAAATATACATTTTGGGAACTTTAGAAGCTTAAGTGTAGAAGTTTTTGTACTACAACACTGTTCTATATAACAAATGTATCTATAAAACTAAACTTTAAGAATGAGAGAGAAACAACTGTTAAATGTGTTTGTACCTATTTCACATTTTTCTCTCTTCTTCTTTCTTGCGCTAAAAGTCATGACACCCCTCCCGTGAACCTTGCAGCAGCTGCATGCAGCAGCTTATCATGGTTTATCCAGAAACACAGACGCATGGCCTTCTTTTGTGAAGAAGGCAGTGTGACAAGTGGGAAGGACACAGAAAGTTATGGAGACAACATGAGAAAAAAGGTGGTCAGTTTGTCTGCTCGACTGTCCATCCTGTCTCTCAAATGAATTACAGGGCTGTAGCTTAATGAGCTGTGTTTGAGGGTGACTGGACACAAGGGCACACATGCGCACACACACACACACACATTAAACAATACAAAGTCCATTCCATGGTTAAACAGTCAGACAATTGGACCACTTCTCTTTCTTCATCAACTAAACAAATGAGCTTCATTTGTCTGTCCTCATTTCTCCACCATCAAACCTGTGTGCATGTGTGTGTGTGTAAAAATGGTGATGTAGTGTGGGTCATTCTAAGCTAATTAGGCCAGGCTTGGGGCTTCTATCAGGTATAACGAGGGAGATCAATGAACAGATAAGACCGTTTCAGAGACTAACTCTCACTGGCATCACCACAATGAAAACACCACACACTCATGTTTGCGAAAGCAGAAAGGCCCACCTTCACGTCCAACTACTGTGCAGAAAAAACAGCGCCTTTTTATGATTCAATGTCTTGCTCAAGGATACCTCAACATGGGCCAGCTTGGCTCTCTAATCACTACACAGGCACCACGCTGATTCAGACTGATTAAAAGCTACTGTCTAATCGTATATCTATAGGATGACATCAACACTTGTAAAGATTTTGGGCAACCAAGAAAAGTTTATGGGAATGAAAACATGCTCATAAACTTTTGCTATCTGAAAACCTCTCTGCAAATTCTCATTAAAACTGTTTGAAATCTTTTGCTCCATGCTGAAAGAAGTTGAGGTAAACACACTAATGACTGTGATTGTGTGTGTGTGTGTGTGTGTGTGTGTGTGTGTGTGTGTGTGGCATAGAGAGAGTGAGGGAGAGTGATGATCTGATCAGTCACAAAAACATGCCTCGTGTTTACCACGACTCGTATTTGAACTGGACTCACGCAGGGGGACGGGATCGAGTGAAGTGTGTGTGTCTGCGCCTGTGTGTGTTGAGCGGCATACATGCAAGCCCAAAATGGACGGCAACATGCAAATCCTTTTCTTCATATCGGGAAAGAAACACTTAACAGAAAACACAAACAAGAGTCTGCGTGTAACACTCACACCCCAAAACACGTGCACACAATGTGCATTCAAAGACATACACACAGAGAAAGACAGAGCTATCAGAGGTTCAGCTACTGTGCACTGAGGCAATTTGTAATATAGATTTCCTCTATAGGCCACTGTAGTGTACCATTTACCATTTCAAACCCTTTGATTTTTTTCACCAGCGGATAATTCATCTTCTGCTGGTCAATAACAGAGATTGGGACCTAATGAAGGAGTCATAATCAAAACGGTCATCACACTGGTGTTTAAACACTTTTTGGAGTCATATTCATCGAAAAGCTCATCTGTTGTTGAGATGATGGAAAACAGCAAGAATGCAAGGGGGAACCATGAGGGATTGTGTGACTCCGCAGACAGAGATTACACATACACAAAGACATACAGGTAAGCATATACAAAACAGTTTACAACACATGCAGGGTAAAATAAACAATAAACAAAATTAGATTGGCTGTGTCATTTAAAATCAGCAATGCAGTGAAGAGCTTTAAACAAAAATCAAGTATCAAATGTATTTTGTTGTACTTTAAATGGTTCAAAATACATGTTCGAGTCCTCAGAAATCAAAATTAATTGAAGCTTTTCTTAAATAGTAATCAGCCAAAGAAAAGCCAGAGGGGAAGTCTATGACTGACAATGATGAGTTTCTGAATTCATCTCGTCCAACACAGTGGATAGGGGGGTTATACTGCTTTACTAGCATAGTGACTAGATGCGGCTGGTCGTTGTTGCAGGCACAGCATTTAGAGTTCGATGGGAAGATCGATGCCACTCTCATACTTGTCCGTTAGATACAAGGCTACAGGCAGCACGCAGTTAGCTTAGTTTTGCATAAAAGATTGGAAGCAGGTGGAAACAGCTAGTCTGGCTCTGACTTACATTTTAACACTTTACACTTTTTTTTTTACGAATGATGTAAATGACATATAACATGAGCTTAAGAGGTGCAGGTAGGTGTATTTTCCTACATTTGGACAGAGCCAGGCTAGCTGTTCCCTGGTTTCCAGACTTTTTTTGTTAAAATAGCCTAATATGCTACTGTGCAGATGTGAGAGCCTTATCGATCTTCTCACTCTTAGCCAAAAAGAGAAGCGTTTCCCAAAATATGAAACTATTCCTTTAAGAACAGGAAATCTTGGGCTGGAGTAGTCTGAAAATTGAGTCTGCAATAGTGAAAACGGTTTTAGCATGGTGCTGGGTGACATCTCAATATTATTGTTTACTGACTTTTTAGTAAATGGTATTGTGATGATACAATCACATCATGCTGTTATGCTGCTACCCAAATCAATTATTCAAAGCAAGTTGTAACTGAAACTAACAAAATGGGTTACTGAAGTTCTTTTTCTCACGTTTTACGTGTCTGAAGAGTTTTGACTGATGCAATGTGTAACAGTGGTACAGTTTAACAACAGTTTATCTACCCCTATGAAACATCCAATAAAAAAGAAACAGACCTTTACTTCATTCATACACTAGTACACTAGTAGCCATTGCCACGGCTTCTTTATGCAAGACTCTGACTTTACAGACTCGTGACTAACTCTGACATGTCCAGCAATATGTTTGATCAGAAATTGTACAACAAAGAAAGGGGATGAAAGGCTTTTTCAGCTGTTGAGATATAGACGAAGAACACTTCACAACCACTGACTTCGCTACTGACTGACCAATCAACTGGCCTAAGTCAGTGTCTTACTGGCCTAGGGCAATCACGACTGTCAGACCCTGGTGCGCTAATGTTAAGAGAAAAAAAGAAAGCCACGCTATGTGGGCTGCATTATTCACAAGGACAGAGGGGAAAAAAGAGTAAGGTGAGGAGGAGCGAGTGAAAGAGAAAGAAATGGAGAGAGGAAGACAAGGAAATTGGTATGAAAGAACAAGTGAGAAAAGAGAGGAACAGAGAACAGGAGGAGAGAGAGAGAGAGAGAGAGAGAGAGAAAAGAATAAAGAGACAAAATGCAAAATCAGGATCCAAGAGAGCACCACTGTGCAACGGCAGCTTAAGATGGAATTCAAAGTTTGTCGAATCTAAATGAACATCACTTTCCCGTCCTGGCTTTACCCTTAATTATCCATTCTGCGTTTGTACAGCGGCGGCTCAGCTCTGACAACTGCTCTCCCCTGAGACCCCCCCCCCCCCACGCTCCCAGCCAGAACATTAGGGAATATCAGGGAATATTACACCCAGGAATTAACGCTCCAAATCACCTTGCCAGGTTTAGGTCCCACATACACCCCTCCTTCTCTTGGACAAGATAATCCGGGCTCTAGCACCGGATATATGCCACTAATCATCAAAAAGGTAAGGGCAGGAAGAGAGAAGGAGAGGGAGGAAGACCTTGAAGGGCATGGGAGGAAAGGAGAGGAACATATGTGTACTAGAATTCGTGTTGATGTAGTACAGGAGTCTTGGCTCAAATATTTCTCCAACTCACTACATGTACAAAAAGGCTATGCTACAGAAATCAATAGGCTGACTGGCAGAAGGATTCGATAATTACACTGAAATTATATTAAGTGGTAATGTTGGTATAGCTTGCTGTGAGTACAGACGCTATCTCAGTGGTTCAGGCGTCAAACTCCTCACCTGCACTGTGCTCAAAGCCGATTTAAAAGAACACTCCAAATCATTTGCCAATCCTATGTCACTCAGGTCTGGTATGTATTTGTTTACCTGGTTCTGTGCATCCTGTTTCTCTCGCTCTGACTTGAGTTTGTGGTCGACAGCCTGCTGAAGATCCCTCTTGAGCTCTGCCACCTCCGTCTCCAGCCTCACAGCCATTGACCTGCACACACAAAACAAAACAATTGAACTCACTGCTATGTGATTTGGTCACTATATTTAAATCAGCCCTATATGTCAATTCCGGTCTTTTCACATTTCACATTCATTATTACCATAAACGTTCCTAAAAAACAAACACATTCAATTGTATTAAATTCCAATATTAAGTTTCCTGAAAATCCACAGTGTTTAACGTTGGCCCCAGAAAGTGTGAGTACGCGCGTGTGTGTGTATGTGTCAGTGTGTGTGGCAGCCGAGCTAAGGGAATGTGAAGGGGATCAATATGAAGGGGTCTATTCCTGCCACGCAACTCTGCGTCTGTGTGTATGTGAGTCAGTTAGTGTCCGCAAGTGTGTGTGTACATGTGTGCGAGTGAGTTTGTGCGTGCCAGCTGCCCCGGCTACAGCGAGATCAATACGACAAATGATTACCATTTCCACAAACCTCCCTCCACAGCCTCGCTTCGGCCGCTCAGTGAGCCTCAACAGCCGCACCCCCCCCACCACATAGCTCTCCCTCCACACACACACACACACACACACACACACACACACACACACCAACCAAAACAAACCACCCCTACTCTTGACCCACACTTCTCAAAGCAAATTCAAAACTGAAAAATTAAGTTTACGAATAGTAAATAGTAAATAGCCTTGTATAGATAAAAGTTTTAGTGAGTATTGTGGATTTTACATTTAAAACAAGAATGACTATGTAGGGGTAGACCACAAACTGAGCATTCAACCATATGGTTGTGTTGTGTTAAATTGACACATCTAAATAATACGCCAAATTAATGCACAGTTCAATATTTAGCCCTCTCACTCTATACATGTACATTTTTTAGTTAATCAATTAGTCAGCTATTAGTCAGCAATATAAGGTTCTATCACAAGTTATTTGATTTGATCAAAATGATATGGTCATGGTAACAAAGGCATTCACTTCATTCATTTACTTTGAATGAAGATGAAAAAAACAAACAAATACAAAAAAAAAAGCTGGACCTGCAGATTTTTTTTTGGCATTTTTATTTAAAAAAAGACTCAAATGATTAATTTAAATTGGTGCCAATTAATTTTCAGTCATTTGTGAAGGCATACGCAGCAACAACTTGGCAAGTTTACTTTATTTTCTTTTCAAATGATTGATAAAAGATTGAACGCATAAATTCTCAAATATATTATCTAAACAAATTGTAGTTGACTATCTGTCTGGATCTCAACACACACGCTAATTAACTAAATGTTTCAGCGCATGAACTTAAAACAAATAGAATAACTCAGTGGTAGTAAAAGCTGTAGAAGTAGAAGCAGAACCGCCAAAACAAAAAGGGAAGAAAACGCCTGATAGATTGGTCCATGGAGAGAACACATGATAGGATGAACAGAGTGGGAGAGAGAAAGGAAAGAAAGAGAGGAGGCATCCTGTGGAGAAAGGAGGGGATTTCCCACAGCACAGATGGAAGCCATTAGTATGGTGTTGTTGCTTAAAAACCTTTCATGTCTTCGCACTTATTAGATAATACTGGGTTAACAGTAAACAGCATGATTCTGCAAATGGATATAATATGCAGACACGGCGATTGTTTTACCATTCACTACCTAAAATTGGTTTAAATGTAATAAAACGTAATAATTCAGAATGTAACCTATAAAGTCTCCATGCCGAGTTTTAAATTGCTGGTTGATGCTTAAAATGTTCCATGGATCAACTTAACCAAGAAACTCCCTAAGACGGAGACCGTTGCAGTGAGGTCATGTCGAAGCCAAAGCCACAACCACAGCTATGAGCGCACAAACAGACACACACAAACACACACTCTACTGGGTGATACATGCTTGCTGATGTCATCACCGCAGCTCTGGCGACACACACGGGTCAACCAGGGGTCTCACCTCTGAACTCTGAACTCCACGACCTAACATCTGCTTACCTACCATGTCCCTGCCGATACGCATTTACACATCTGTTAGATTCACTCAGGAACAGAATAAACAGACATTTTTTCAGTTAACATGCCTGGATCTCCAAATCTTCAGAAATAATAATACAATGTAATGATGAAGTTAGGCATGTTGCTTTGTAGAATCTCTTAAACAACGTACGTATTAAGCGCTTAGGGCTGTTCTGTTCAACACATGTTCAGTTAAAGAGCCTACTGTATGCCGCATGTAAAAAAGCTAAATGTTTTTGATTACTGAGCTTACACAGGGGACAATGGGAAATGGGATAAGAGAAGAAGCTTCTTTCCCTCTCTCCCTTCTTACCTTATTTTCTCCTCTGCTAGCTTTCCCTCATTCAGGCACCCCTCCATCCGCCTCGCCTCCTCTGCACGGGCTGCCAACTCCTCCACTGAGTAGGAGAGAGAGAGGAGAGACAGAGACAGGGGGAGAAAAGTGTGAGATAAAGAGCAACAGTTCACTTCAGACACTGCTAGTTAAGATTAATTTGAGAGTGGGCCTAATTCAAATGGCCATATGACAGGAAAAAAAAGACATTTTCCAATTGTGATATTAATAAAGTTGTGTCAGACTGCTCTTGACACTGAGTTGATTTGTTGTTTTTTTAATGGATTCAAAGAAAGAAAATAAGTGAAGGTTAACACAGTACTTCACATGTTCCAGCAGACCAAGGTTAATGAAATGATTTACAAACCATGCATACAGTTCAGTTCATGAGTGAGAAAATAATGAACTGTGGGGCACTTTGACAGCAAAAATGCAGAACTCTGCCACAGAAGATACACGGAATGCCTTTCAGATGCAGACAAGGAAGGAGTGAACATATTGCACTGCTTACACTTAAACAGGGCAGCAGCCTTTTTGTTGAGACAAAAGAAGCGCTCCCCGACTTTGTCAATAGATGGCACTCTTTACCTTGAGCAGGCCACTTGAGCTCATACTCCTGCCTGCATCCCTTCAATCACATTCCCTTTTCAGCCTCTCCTCCTCTACATGCAATAAAACCCCATTGTCCTACACTTAGTAGTTTAGCACACTGAGCAGATGCATAATAAACCACTAGTCAGGTTCCTTAGTTAGGTTTGCTTTTGCAGGACCTTTTTAGCTTGAATTTAAAATTTAGGATGTGCACCGTCCCCCCACCCTACCCTCCCTCCTGTATGCTGTTTTGTGAGTCAATGTTTCTTCATAGCTCTTAAAACCTTTTCACTGAATTCAGTATTCATTGAATATAACATAAACTGTCAGCCATCGGTGGCCAAGGCTAGTGAATATTGAGAAGGTGTGTGTGCTGAATATGTAGAGGTGTGTGCGCGCCTGATTATGTGTGTGCGTTGAATATTTACAGGACGGACCTTGACTTTGCGGGTCTGAATGTGTATTTCAGTGTGTGAAATAGAAATAGAGAATTTTTTTTTTGTATTGCTGTAATGCTTTTAGGACCACGCACCACGCTGTGTTGATAGCGGCGGGACAGACTGAATAGGGGGAGGCTAAAACCAATACCAGAAAGGAAGAAATACTGAAAAGAAAATCTACATTTAATAAAACTATGATTAATTTATGGGTTTGCAGCATCCAAACTGTTTAAACTAAAGCCTTAGGAAAATTGAAGAGGCAACAGGAATTGCTAAATATTTAACAATGCACAAACACATTCTATTTGTGTGTGTATGTGCCCCACCGTGGATACTTACCTAACCTCAAGGTGAAAGTTTTTTATGAATCTCAATAATCAATAATACAGAGATGTGAAAACTTGAGATGGGGATCAAATTCGCATTCAAGGCATTAGATTCGAGGTGACCTCAGTGACACTTCCCACCAGGGGTGGCCATCGAGAGAGCAATTAGCTGCATAGACCGACCGTTTACACAAACATGACTGTTGACTGCACCAAAAGTAGACACACACACACACACACACACACACACACACACACACACACACACACACAC
>JAPMOB010214534.1:0-14686 GCA_029875015.1 Lepomis gibbosus
CAGAAATTAGGGGAGAAATCTTCACCAGAATGCAGGAAAATAAGTGTTTAATGCTCAAAATCTTCCGGGGGAGGACCCCCATACCCGCCACTTATTAAGTGTCCCATCCAAGAAAACAGTATTTAGCTTCATACACAGTTTCTGGGAGGAACATTCACTTATTAGTTAAATATAATTACTTTTCACATGGCTTTTTTGTTACCTTTTCCATGTTTTTAATAACAATAGTAACATCAATATATTCAGGGCAAATAGTCAACATCTTTTTTGATTGGGGGCGTTAAGGTATCTGGATAGTGGATAAGGGGGCGCTGGCCCAAAAAAGGTTGAGAACCACTGGTCTACAGCATGAGCAAGAGGGGGCTGAGCACAAATCCCTGGGGAGATCCGGTGTTGAGCACTAGAAAAGAGGAGGTGTGACCGCCAATCTGATCTGTCTGGGGTCAGTTTGTGAGGAAGTCCAATATCCATTTGCAAAGTGTGTACTTAAGCTTAGAATGCTAAGTTTACTGATCAGTTTCATGGGGGAGATTGTGTTGAGTCCAAAGCTTAAATCCACAAACGGTATTCAGACATAGGTGTTGTTTTTCTCAAGGGCAGAGTAGAGTGCAGTGAATGATCTTGGGATATGTTGATTCTGAAAGCAAACTGGGGAGGGTCCGTGCTGGCTGGACACTATATGAAAATGAACTGCTAGGCTAAAATGAAATGCTGGGCCAAACGGTGGGATATCCTAATTACCAAATTTATTATACTACTGTATTACATAAGCAGTGTTGGACAGGTTACTCAGAAATTGTAATATATTTACTAGTTACTTATTACTCCTTAAAAAAGTAATGTTATTACTGTACTTATTACTGGGTGATAAAAGTAACTACTGTAAAACTTCAATTAATAGCCTAGTCCCAAATTTCAGCCTACCTCCTTTACTGGCCTGGTGTGGGAACACATTTTGATAAATAAACGCCTACCTCAATTAAATGCCTGGTCTCGTTTTTCTTGGATGTATAAAACCTCTTAAACCCTGCGGGGTTGTCCGCTTTAGCTTTTTTGAATACAAATATTAATGTTTAAAGGTATGATCAATATGTCAATATGGACATGCTGAACATAGTTGGATCGGTTAGATTCTCTACAATACCACTGTTAAGTTCATTTAATGGAAACAACAATACCCACAGTCTAATTCTTCTAGATTTACCGGTGTAACCTGCATGGCCATAAGAGAGGAAAAGGGGAAAGTGTTTAATCACGTTAACTTTAATGCGCTCGTTAAGTCTGCTTGTTAAGTCCAAATGTGTCTGTACCTTGATTATTTATATTCTTTTGCTCTGTAAGGGTCCACCGATCAAAAAAATAAAAACAGCGTGTCAGAAAAATGTATCCAAGTTGTGAATCCTGTCATGTGAAGTCTTGCCTTTAAAATAAAAGCGCAGATCATTTTTACACAAGTATTATTCTGTTTGAAACAAATAAACAGTTTGATAGTAGTTTTAGTTTTGTGCAAAAAGAATTAAAGGCCAGTCCAATATGGACGCCTGTCCCAAATAAAGGCAGGGTCAATTCACTGATTTAAGCAAATAGAAGCCCGGGCTCTTATTCAAAGTTTTACAGGAGAGAGAGGGAGAGAAAGAGGGAGCGAGCGAGCCAGGAGGTGCTACACAAATACATGCTCCTCAATACAGCTTCTCAAACAAAAATGATTTTAATCACGCCTTGTAAAAATTTGGAAAATCAATATGTGATGGTCAGCGTTGATAATTATCCAAATTATGGGCTAACTACCACCCCCCTTCACCCCCAAACAAAGCAGTCTCTTCCAACTTTTTAACTAACTTCATATCCATAACAGCAGCAAGGAGTGTGGATTTACAGCGCATATAGTCTAGGGCTAACGTTTCTTAACCACAGGCTGAAATAATAGAATAAAGCAAGTAAATTAGCTTGTAGCTACAATCCGACATGTTTACATGCATGTATTTCATGTTTTTTCATTACCAATTTAAATAAATAAATTAAGTTAAATTTTAAAGTGGTTTTACTGAGCATGTAGCCTGTTTATAAGACCAGTATTCTGTAGTTACAAAGCATTGCGTGAACACCACTCTCTCCTGATGAATCCAAGCATCAGTGACAGCAGCTGCCGGAGTTTCTTTCTGTAAGTTTCTTGTCGCTGTGCTGCTTCAGATGCTTTAATAAATCAGATGTAGAAGTGTTTGCGATTGAAAGGTTTTTGTTGGTCGCACAGAGTTTACAATAGACAGCAGTGTTCTTTGCATCTTAGACTGTGACACAATAATGGCAGTACCTACTTACAGCTGTGGAAACAACATCTTTCTCCTTCGTTCTACATTCTTCCTTTAGTGTGTCATCAGCAGACATGAAAAACACAACAAAGTCCGGTTCTGCTGAGCTGTCGCACCGTCGTGGATTTACACAAAGATGGTGCGTTCAGTAACAAGTCACACAGCGTTACTTGCCTTAGTAACTAGTAATAATATTGCTGTTTTAGAAAAGTAATTAGTTACACTACTTGGTTACTTGGTTACTGGGAAAAGTAATATTACCCAACACTGTACATAAGTGATCATACTAAACATGTATTTTATTACTGTATTAAAATAAGTCATCTTAGTTAGTGTATATTGTAAGTAACCTGCTATAGGACTGGGTGCTGGTAGGTGGAGGAGCAGTTTTATCCTAGTGTTTTATCCAAGTATTTCTTTAAATACACTGCTTATACTTTTTATCAGGTCCATAAATGTGTGAGTGGTTCGTTACTTATTTTGGTTCCATGCTCTGTATACAATCTTTTAGAAAAAGCAGTAATTGGCAAATCTTAAAGGAAATCAAACTTTACAAAAATACATTAATTATGCATCATTTGCCAAAACATGCCTTGTAAAATATAGGTGTGACATACGACTAAAGTTACTCATTTTTTAAGTGAGCTTTCAGCATGTGGCCTATTGTATGGTAAAAAAACATCAAGGGCTCTTGAGAAGAGATTTCTGCCCTTACAGTTTTAAAACAATTAATACAGTTTTTATGAAAAAAAAGAAAAATAAATAAATCTGGCTTTACAAAAAACATACCTCATTGTGCTTTCTGGCTCTTTTCTTAGTTTTATCTGTTCTTAATTTCTCACCAGTGGCCCATTCAAAAAAAGTGTCCCAAAGTGAAACAAGCTAACATAATATCGTCAATTCCTTAAATTGGTTTCTCAGCAGGTCTATTGAGGACCAAGACTTCTGTCACCCAAAATTGCCTTGGTTGACAGTTTCATCAGAAAAACATGTCACTTAATGGAACTAGCACATATGAGACCCAAAAGCACTTGATTCCCCATGTCTTAACATCTATTTCCTAGCTGTCCTATTCAGAAACATGCCTTTTATAGTGTGTAGGTCCCTGTAGATAAAAAATTTAGTTTTTTGTCTCCCTAATGAAGACTTTCAGTGTAACCTACTTAGAAAGCATGTCCCTCAGTGCATCAAGTCTGATCCAAAATATCTGTCTCAGTTTCATCTCCGGAGCCGTTTTGTAACTTATCCAATTTGTAAACACGGCCATCAGGGCAGCTGTCTCAGATTAGACATGAAATGTCAGTCTGGTGAGTGACATCAATCGGATTCAATGTCTTAGTCCATTCAGACGCAAAATTACATTTAGTGGGTCAACATATTCCCAGTGACCACTTTTTCTCTCTCTGTCTTCTGTCTTAACTTTGTGCCAATTACTGTATGTATGTGTGTGTGTGCACACAAGTCTGTAATGGTCTGCCTGGTTGTCTGACAGTGCACTGAATGAAATATGATAATAGGTTGATGCTACTGTGTCCTATCTTTTTCCCAGATTGCTTGGGTTGGATGGATGACTGTGTCAAACACCTGACACCAAAGAGGGAGACAGACATGTTTACACTGCAGCTGAAAGTTTTTATTTACCACAAAAGTGGTTGATGGATCCACCACTTTAGTCTGGGACCAAATACATGCAATATGGAATAATCCAGGAGCATCAGCTGTAATTTGTATTTAGTGCTAATTAGTCACTATTAGCCTGCTAGCATGCTTAACTAAGGTGGTTAATATGGTGAACATTTTACCTGCTAAATGTCAGCATGTTTGCATGACATTACTATACAAGTATCTCACAAAAGCGAGTACACCCCTCACATTTTTGTAAATATTTGATTATATCTTTTCATATGACAACACTGAAGAAATTACACTTTGCTACAATGTAAAGTAGTGAGTGTACAGCTTATATCACAGAGTAAATTTACTGTCCCCTCAAAATAACACACAGCCATCAATGTCTAAACAGCTGACAACAAAAGTGACTGTACCCCTAAGTGAAAATGTCCAAATTGGGCCCAAGTAGCCATTTTCCTCGCCCCGTGTCACGTGACTCATTAGCGTTACAAGGTCTCAGGTGTTACCACTCTCACACTCCCTCATACTGGTCACTGGAAGTTCAACATGGCACCTTATGGCAAAGAACTCTCTAAGGATTTAAAAAAAAGAATGGTTGCTCTACATAAAGATGGGCTAGGCAATAACAAGATTGCCAAGACCCTGAAACTGAACTGCACCATGGTGGCCAAGACCATACAGCGGTTCAACAGGACAGGTTCCACTCAGAACAGGCCTCGCCATGGTCGACCAGAGCAGTAGAATGCACATGCTCAGTGTCATATCCAGAGATTGAGTTTGGGAAATAGACGTATGAGTGATTCCAGCATTGCTGCAGAGGTTGTAGGGGTGGGGGGTCAGCCTGTCGGTGCTCAGACTATATGCTGCACACTGGATCAAATTGGTCTACATGGCTGTCGTCCCAGAAGAAAGCTTCTTCTAAAGATGATGCACAAGAATACCCAAAAACAGTTTGCTGAAGACAAGCAGACAAAGGACATGAATTATTGGAACCATGACCTGTGGTTTGATGAGACCAAGAAAAACATATTTCGTTCAGATGGTTCAGCATGTGTGACGGCAACTAGGTGAGGAGTACAAAGACAAGTGTGTCCTGCCTAAAGTAGTGGGAGTGTTATGGTTCGGGGCTGCATGAGTGCTGCCGGCACTGAACGCTACAGTTGATTGATGGAACCATGAATGCCAACATGTACTGTGACATACTGAAGCAGTGCATGATCCCCTCCCTTTGGAGACTGGGCCACAGGGCAGCATTCCAACATGATAACAACCCCAAACACACCTACAAGATGACCATTGCTTTGCTGAAGGTAAAGACTGGCCAAGCATGTCTCCAGAACTAAACCCTATTGAGCATCTGTGGGGGATCCTCAAATGGAAGATGGAGGAACACATGATCTCTAACATCTATCATACAGAAGTACGGAAGTATAACAAGGAGCCACACAGGTTAGTAGCTTTTTTGTTCACCATGACACCATTAGCGCAGAACTGTTACAATGGTAACTCTACAGTGACGTCAGAGTCACAGCAATTCCGATCTGACCATCCAGACTGAGGTCACACAAAAAAATCCGAACTGGAAAAGATCAGATTCCAGGTGACTTGAGCTCATACTGTTATAAAGAAATCAAATCTGAATCTCTTCTAAGCTAAAAAAATGTGATTTGAGGCACTTTGGCCTGCAGTCTGAACACAGCCTTGGTCTTGAATTGTGTTTTTGTTTTTTCCACCCTAATGACACAGGCCTGCATTTCTAATGTGTACCAGTATGACAAAGTATAGGTGTGTGTTATTTGATTTCATTATTTCATGAGGTATTCCATTTTGTTACACAAAGAAGGCAAATGGAGGTGTAGTGACTAAAAGCTTGTGCACACAGCCTTCTTTTCTCCAGACGTTGTGTCTGTCATTTTTCCACTTCTCTCTCTCTCTCTCTCTCTCAGCCATCCCTGTCTTTTTTTCTTCCTCCTACTGCTGAGATATAGTGAAATCAGTCATTTTCATATAATGGCCAAGCGGTTGCCATCTTGATCATTTCTTTTTTCTGAGGTCATTTAGCTGGCAGTGATTTATAGCTCTGGTTGTTAATTGGGTTTGGTGTACTCTCACTCTCCTCCTTTTTTGTTCTCTTGGTCTATTGCTCTCTCTCATACGCACCCATAATCACTCCTTTAAGTGTGTCTGTCCGTCTCATACAACTTCTGTCCTTCCACTCCCATCATTTATCTACAGTTGTCTCGGTCGTCCTTCCTCTCTGTCGCTAGCTACGACCACACCACAGGCCATCATGCTGAGTATCTACATGGCCTTCATAACTTATTTGTTTGGATAACTGCTCATACTTATTCCAGGATGTCACCCATATCCATTATCAATATGAAAATGATAGTTGTGTCAAAAAGGATTGCAGGGAGAGAGATCACGTCCTTTTTTTCCCGGGAATATCTCCCACTGGTTTCCGACATTTCAGTTGTGCCTTTTGAGTTTGACTGAACACGGGCGTCTCCCCAAATACCAATCCCATCAGCTGTCCCACTTTCTCACAGTCACTGTGTCTCACTGAACTCCATGGTAACACTGGCTCAGTCAAGCTGCTGTGAAATTCTGAAAAGAGTCTCTGAACTTCTCATTGTTGCCATGGCAATAAGAGTTTCACCTAATTTGAAGGTTCTCTAGGCAGTAGGGGAGAGTGGGGTGATTTGAGCCTGTGGGGAAGTTGAGCCAACCCTTGGTCTCTGCAACTTTAGACAAAATTTGTAATGGGACTACATATTTTTGAAGTATGAACCATTTTACTCACCCTGTGATGGAGAGAGGCCCTTGTAATAAGTGATAAGTACATTTAAGATTTAAAAAAAAAAAACTGTTGTTCAAAGTGATTTTTTTTTATCTTCAAGGAGTAGCGATTCTTGTGTCTGAACAATTACAGACGCGTTTAAGAAAATCTTAGGCATGTGTTAGTGTTTTAAGAAGTTACAATGTGAGGCTATATTGTTAGCATGATGTTACCATTGAACTGCTGGATGACACAATTTTGTTAAAATGGCAGGGATGGGGATCTTGGGACCTGGCCTTTGAGTTTGCACGATGAAATGACGTTGATGTCCCTGACCACGATGTGGCTCAACTTATCCTCTCCCTTGCTAAAAGTCCACTTTTTTTGGAAAACCATATTTAGAAAACAGTTTATTTTAGATCCAAATTGATTATTCCCAGGGATGCACCACATCCTATATGTACATATTTTAATTGGAGACCTTACTGTCATGTCCTCACTTTAAAGACACCTCAAGTAAAAACTGGCTCAACTCACCCCGCTCTCCCCTAAGCTGTTAGTGGTCTGTGTAGAACTACAGCAACTAAACTGGTGTTTTGATCCTTTTCATGCAACTTCATACTTACTACATCTCAGAGTAACTTAATCATGTATCTCCAAATTTGATGATTTTGAATTAATTTTTTTCTGATAAACTAAAGGATCAACTTCCTTTATAAATCTCCCACAGGTTTAGTGGTTTGAAAGTAAAGGTCATAGTACATGATTGAAACAATTCTAATACAAATTTTTATTTTTCAGTGAGCCCCCTTAGCATGTGTGTAAACATCTGCAATTGTTATGTGTAATGGTGTACCGTCAGCATGGTTAAGAATGTGCTGTGACTGCCATACCAACGAGCCTGGCTCTTTGGGGTTGTGGTAAAGTTGCATATTTAGTGCTCTGTAGACCTGTGTTCAAATCCAGGTAGGGTGACTGCTTTCGCCCTTCGCTACACATGGTGTCAGAAGTGGGATGGGTCGCCGTGAAGTCATCAAGGCATTCCCAGTGACGGTATGAGGGACCCCCAGGGTGGGGCACCCTGGATTGGGAGAAGTATAGTGGCGGATGTGTCAGATGCCTGTGTGCTTGAAGCGCATGGGTGCGCTTCCCTAAGGGGAAGGCAGTGTGAGAGTGTACCGCGTTGCAGTCAAGTTGCATGTTTAGTACCCTGTAGACCTGGGTTCGAATCCCGAATCCATCTGGATCACACATGCATGCGTCCATGCATAAGGTGTGTGTGTGTGTGTGGATATAAATGTGATGAAGGAGATACATTTTTTTACCCCAATAAGATTTTTCAACCAATTATCTTCTGTCATTGCTAGTCAGATGGACTTAGAGGTAAAGAAAGGACCCAGAGAGAAAAAGAATATCCTGTCACCTACAAAGTTTTTCAACAGAATGATAATTTTATTCTCTGATGTATTGGTAATGTATTTTTGCAAATGAATAGAATGATGGAAGAAGAGACCATGGGGAGTACTGATGAGAGAGATACAGGTGTGAGTGGATGCATTTGACCAATTAATTATGAAAGCAGTCTGGTTTGTGTGTGTGTGCGCTGTCGATTGGGGGGGGAAGAAACAATGAAATGCAAATTACTTTTTGACAACAAAAAACTTAGAACTCTTAATCCTGCCTGGTTAGCCCCTACGGAGCTCTTTGTCTGCATCTTATTCTTTTTTCTTCCTCTGGCATTTTATGCTGCCCTTATATTGTCTTTCCATCCCTTTCTCTCTTTTTCTGTCTGTATGAGTACTACATACATAATCAGTATGTACCGCATACTAAATTAAAAGTTAAGAATGCCATTACCAGCAGACTGCTCACACCAAAGTAGTCAAGCAATACGTCTTTTCGGCATCTCGTGACTGTATAGATCACATTACCAGTCCCGGCTACCGTTGAATGATACTTGTTTATCACTTGTTTTTTTTTGTACTTTAACGCCCTGTGTTCTGAGTACCTTCTGTTTCACTCTTTATAATTCCTAATTATTTTACCGCAATTGCACAGTCTTAAGTGATGCAATGCATTTTGGGGCAGCTGAATATGTCCAGTAAGCTCAAACTCTTGCTAATCTAGTACACATCCGGGTGTTTTTCGCATGCAGAAAATCCACTAGCAAAAAAAAATGCACCAGAAATCCACACACTGGAGAAGGAGTTGGGGTTTGAATACTTTTGCTGAAAATATATTGAAAATTTGCAAACAGAACCGAAGATGCCTAAACACAGGTAGAAAGCAGAAGACAAAGTTCAGCAGGCAAACACAAAAACAACAGGATCTGACAAACACATCCTACTAGACACTAATGGGCTAATGAGGTATAGTGGCTCAGGTAAGCAGCAGGTCACAGGTCTGATTACCATCAATAGTGCTTGCTAGTGGAGATGTGGGAAAACAACAGTCTCTAGGGACAATAAGAGGCAGAGTAAAATTAACTTGCCTTGATTCCTCCTACAGCTGCTACGATGCTTGTGCTAAATGTAGGTCGTTTTTGGGCTCTTGCTGAAATAACTGGTGCTATAATTATTATTTTTTTCATTAGTCTCCGCGAATGGCACCACTACATTTTGTCAACAATTTATTTAGCTACAAATGGACTGGATATTTAATAATTAATGAATCACTTAAAACTTATCACACTTATTTTCAATATTTCGGCTAACATTCACCAAAGGAAGCCTGACAGGGCAAGAAACACAATCACTGGGCAGCAATGTTTCTGCCATAGTAATGTCAAAATGGAAACAAATTTAGAATCATGATAAATATTCATACCCAGTCCGACATTAAACTGTGTTGACAAGTGATAATTCACAACATAGCTCAACTGAGTGAATAAAGTTAGCTAAACCAGTTTGCCTTTTAGTAACGTTGTAACTACATTTCTGTGCATACATGTTGGCATGCCTGTACAGCATGGCTGATCATAATGCTTTTATTAGTGCAATCTTTGCACAAAAAATAAGTTTTTATTCAATTTAAATACAAATTCATAACATTGTGTGTTTTATTTTCATAGTTAATGTTTGTCATCATTTTCTTTCTCACTCACTCATGTAAAACCTGGTATAAGGTGTGTGTATATAAGGAAAAATCCATGTTAATACAAAGTGTAAATGAGTCGTGACTGAAATGTGATCAGATCTGCCTTACCACATCTGGAGGTAGTCTGGCTCACATTGTGTTCAGATCTTAAATAGGTGTAAAGCCTTTAGCCTATAATGTGCTGGCATCCAAACAAATCATAACATAAAATACAGCAAGGGAGAAGACTGAAAGGGATACGCAATTAAGGAATTAAATGTTTTGTGTCTATTCTGTGCCATGAAAGCACAAAAAGATGTGTAATTCCACAAAACATGATGAATAATGAAAGTAATATGGGTGGGAAATTAATGATATATAATAAGAAATAAATGTGTGTCGAGTGGTGTGCATTGCATCTGCTCCTACACTGTAAAAATGAGAACTTCTTAATTGCTCATCTTAATTCGATTTTTGATTAAACTAAACAAAAAATACTTAATGGCATTTTAAACAAAAAAAGTAGTTTCTTGAACTAACTTTATAACGTTACTTGATAAAGTTGGTCTCGATGCAAAATTAATGGTGCCACAACTTTGAAATTGTAGTTGGAGCTGAGCCTACTAGAGTTGAGGCCAGGCCCTGCGCATGCTTCACGCTAATAATAGGGTTTCCTAAGCAGTCCTGGAGGGGTTTTCATCCACATGTCAGTGTTGGACATGCTAGGACAGTTCTCCTGTATTCTTTAAAAGAACCTGTCAAAAAGATGTGTATTTTCTTTGAATATAGTACTGAAAGTCTGTCTTAATTTGCAGTACTGACTTTTAAAAAAAAATTTAATCGTGTGCTTGCTGCTACACTGTAGCTTGCCTGCTAACTAAGTAGTCAGCTAATGTTAGCATGGTAAAGAAATGGATTTAATTCTGTGTTGAAATGGACCGCCAAGTCGATATGCATGGTTCAGAAGGGCAATTTGGCATGTCAGCGACAAACAGCCAATTGTCAGGACTCAGAATTTTGAACCACTATCAGTTTATGTATTACATCAAAATAAATACTGCTAACTAGCATAATTAATATTATATGGCCATAGAGCCTGCAGGGTTTCCAGTAAATGTATATATAAGTGCCCCACCCACCATGTCATTTTGTCAAGGCATTTGCTAGCTATGTTTCACTCTCTTTAGAATTTATTAGGAAAACATAGACAATGTTCTCTACATTAAAACCTTTCTTTGATAGGTATTATGGTGCTAAGTTTATGCACTCTATTTGACAGAGGTATTTAATTATTTTAATGGTCAGTTTGAAGGCTAGTTAACCATACTGGGTTAAACTCTGTTAAAAACTCATTATAATCCTTATAAAGGAAGGATTTATTTCAGAGCGGTATCACACTGAATTAGTTATCGGTGTACATAATAAACTGAAAACTGTGCGAGTGCATACCCATACATGCCCTCAGGTATGTTCACGTGCTACACAATAGAGAAGGTAAGGTGTGTGATTTTGTTTTGCTACAGTGTTTAAATATCATTTCTCATTGTCTTTTCTCAGTTATCCTATGTGTGGTTCTGTGGTTTTCTCAGCTCAAGTTAAGATCTATTGAGCCGTAGAGTATGAAACGGTAGAGGAGCTCACTGGACCTGTTGTTGCATTAACATCACACCTTACCAGATCTCATTGCAGGACTGTAAGAAGACATTGACCTTTTTCTGTGAGTAATGTAAATTTGGAGAAACTCGGACTGAGTGCATGTTTTTCGCTTATCTGGGACATCATTTAAAAAGTCAACAGAATGTGGATTGCCCTGAAATTGCTGAAAATGAAACCTGTGCCACTTATATCAATGACCAGCCATTAATAGCTTTATTGAGGGAGAGGCAAAAAGTGGTTCAAATAACAACGATGGGGAAGAGCTGAGCCTCTGAGACTGAGACTCTGGAACATAAAATTGCATCTCATTTTGATGGTGATGGATGTTGAAATTGGTTGTCAGATGTACATGTACACTATTTTAAATGTCTGTTTTAAAAGCTTACACTGGACTTACATGATTCCAACTTCCAACAAATGATACAGTCATGTTTGCTGAGAATAAACATGGAAATTGAAATGGCTTTGTTTGTTATCTTTACAAAAATAATTAGTTGGCACAACTTTTGATGTTTTTTTTCAAAACTTAGGAGTTGGGTTAGGTTTGAGTTGGCCTCGAAACTCAAAATATAGTGCATTAAGTTGCCATGAAATTTTGAGTTTTTATACATATAAAAGATAAATTATCTGAACAAAACATAATTACTTGTCACAACTATTGTTGAGCCTTTTCATTTTTACAGTGTAACAAGGGATGTAATTTAGTCACAGAGTAGTACATGCTGGTACTGCACACCAACACAAACTGAATATTTTATAAAGAAAGGGATAACGTATGTATCACATTTGTCGAATTTAAAGAGGGAACAAATAAACAGTGTTTATGAAGTTTCCACTAACTTAACAATTCACATAATTATGTCAGTTTTTAAGGGAGTCTGTGGCAGATATGCAAGAATGCAATAAAAATAAGGAAAGATAGGATTGTTTATTATCTG
Organism: Lepomis gibbosus; assembly: GCA_029875015.1. NCBI lineage: Eukaryota > Metazoa > Chordata > Actinopteri > Centrarchiformes > Centrarchidae > Lepomis > Lepomis gibbosus. Next base: position 12,390 of record JAPMOB010214534.1, read on the forward strand.
GATAACAAATACAGATTTTGATACCAAGTGTAAATGAGGTGACTGTGTATATTTCCATGCTGTGTATGTATGCTAGATCTACAATGTGAAGTATATTTCATTTGTATATCTGGCCATAGTCTGGTAGCAGCATGCAGTTCTTTGAAACATGTCTCCATGTGTATTAAACTCCACTTAATCAGGCCACTCTTTTCTAAAGCCGGTTAGAGATCTGTTAAAGTTGCAAATGGATCCCATTATGGCTGGACGCAACCGCAAACCTCGTTTCTGGTAATGACTCACATATCAGTAAAACACATGGACTTACCACACTTTGAACTCAGTTAAACTCTTAAACTGAGTAAAAATCCACCCTGAAACAAAAACCCCAATAACTTCACACTTAAAGAGAGATAAAAGAAGTTCTAACCTCATATCATCAAGTCATACTAAAAATTAAATAGTTCACTCACACTGGTGAAAAGTGTAACATTCTGGGGATACAATATCTGTCAACTTAAATTTATAAAGCACCTTTAACAAACAGGTATGTCATAAAAGTAATTTAGCGAAAAGAAAGGGTACAAAATCACAAAATAACGAGAATAATCAAAGCGCATCAATTACATGTGATTGCTATTTCCCACCCTTACTTCTTTATTATTTTCTTTCTTCTTTGTTTTTCTTCTACCCTTCCATCCTCTCCTCCTTGGCATTTAAGAAATCCCTATGATGTCATGATGGTGTAATACCAGACTATCTCTGGTTTGCCTCAATCGATCTTTAATCTGACAGCAAGGATTATTCTGGGGAGTTCCCCCTGACAGAGCATCTCACACACTCAACTAACCACACAAAAACAGATGGACACACTCACAAACACCATGGTCTAACTCAATGAGGGAGTTTCCTGATAGCGGAAAATGATCTGTATAATTTACAACTGGTGCGCATTAACATGCTGAGAATGAGTTCAAGAAAGAAAGACAGAAACTGATGGAACTGAAGGGCTTGGCCTATGTTTTTTTTACGCAAGCAAAATGTTTATCATGCACCAAAACACAGTAAAAACCATCTGTAGCCACTGTAGATCTCAGTGTAAATTAATGGTGCATTAAAACCGACGCAAAGGAGGATTTATGACAAACAAATGTTTGAGTGTATAGGGACTGCATGGAAGTTCAAGGCTTTGGTTAGCTCTCCGCCTACAGCATGATGCAGATGAAATATGTTCCTGTTGGCTCTCATTGTGAGACACATTGATCTAGAAATGCTTGTTTTAGGACATTTTTTAAGTTTTGAAAACAAAAAAAGAAGGTTTAACTAATTATTTCAATATTTTTCTTAGGATTTTACTATGTTTCAAAATAAACCCTGAGAATGTCAAGCCAGACAGTTGAACATTCAATATAAAATATAAAGACAGTATGGATGGGTATCATTCGTCAAGTGAACCACTTTTGTTTTCCCAAACACACACCCTAAGAAGGACATTACATTGACTTAAATTAATTATCTAAAAACTTACTTTAACTTACTAGAACCAATACATACCTAACATCAACCCTTAAAATAACTAAGTTAATATTAACTCTAGACTTAAAGTTATACTTATATAACCTTTATTTAATCAGGTTGATCAGGATGTCTTTTGCAAGAGTGACCTGAGTAAATAAAAGCAAACATAGCCAGACAAACGGACAAAAACCCATACCATACAAAGAACAACAAAAGTTAAATTAAAGCTTGTGAAGAGCAACTCCATACTAAAACTTGTCTGAAGGAGAAGCACTGCTGTACCAACCCGTTCTCATTCCCAGGTTGCCAAATACCAACTTCACTTTGTCACGTCCCTCTGCAGCTCGACTTTGTAGGGACCCAAATTAACACATGGTTCACTTTGTGAAACGGTCTAGTTTTGCTAGGTTTAGCCACCAAAGCTATTTGGTTAGATTCTGGAAAAGGCCATGGTTTCGGTTAAAATAAGTATGTCATGTGACGTTTAAATAAGTAAACAGTTGCCTTTTGGTTTCATACAGGACACGAACTCTGATCTCCACAAAATATTTAAGGCGTGGGATATTGTACTTATAATTACAACTGTGATAGCTAGTGCTTTGTAAAGTGCTGTACTGCATAGGCTGTGGACCAGTGTTGTTTTTGGCAGCCCTTTTAGTTTTAGTTTTAGTCTTAGTCTTTTGGACGAAAATGCATTTAAGTTTTAGTCACATTTTAGTCAACTTAATAGTTTTAGTCAATTTTAGTCGACGAAAACACAAAAGGGTTTTAGTCAAGTTTTAGTCGATGAAAACACAGAA
>JAPMOB010214535.1:0-14054 GCA_029875015.1 Lepomis gibbosus
ACTGGAAGGGAAACTCAGCTATTTAACCTCAGTGGGGTCGTTTGCCAGGATCATCGATACTGCTGGTTCGTTAGTGTTCCAGGTTGCTGCAACGACAGTCGTTACAGTCGTTAGGACTACCCGAGGCCAAGCCTGAACGACCATCGTTAGTTTCTTCACCTGAAACCAATAGGTTACGTTTGTTGAGTTTCCTGACTATTGCCCCAATTTAGTTTTCTAATATATAAAATTCCAAGGGCATAAGAGCAGGTAGGGACATGCCCCTACCAATATCCAGCGACTACTGAATTGTTCCTAGCAATAATTTTGGAAAAAAAAAATTATAATAAGAATAGAATGGATGCATGTTTTAGTATTTCTTGGCCTTCTCCAGTTATTCAGACTTGTACAAAGTGTGGACAGCAGTGTGGCGTTATTCCTCTGTCCCCTTCGCTTAAGAGACACGGTTGCTCTGCTTGGGTCTGTCTGCTCCAGGGTGCTTCCCTGTGAGCTGCTGCTTCATCGGAGGGTGCTGAAGTCAACATTTGTGTGGATTTGTGGTGAGATTTATGGCTAACACAAACAAACACATGCCCACTCAAAAATAACGTGGTGTTATTGCACTAAATGATTTTAATCTCCTGGCGCTGTCAGCATGCTTAAACACTAAGTGCAAATTCAGCGTTGCCCGTAGCGATGAATGATGCTGACTTACTGGAACAGGATTATCAGAGGCTGTGAGACATTTGCAGCTAAGGTGTGAAGATTCATTAGTTCGTTTCGGCCATTGTGATCGTCCCTGTGCCTTCCTGTGTAAACAAATACACACCACAAAATTAAAAAAAATGGCAGAAAGATTGAAAACTGTCAGATGATCACTGGCTGTGAAAGTGTGTGTGTGTGTGTGTGTGTGTGTGTGGAGGGGGGGGGGATATCAACTAACAAGTGCAAATTTAGCTAAGGATGATTCTTGAATGTCAGTGGTTTGGTGATATTTTGTTTCATAATGAGACAGATGATCATATCCCATATCATGTTTATGAATGAAGATGGCCTGCATTGAAAAATAGTTTTCGTTGCCTATAGGCCAGTATAGCACACTTTACAACACTCAGATTAAATTCATCCTTTCTGACATCCTTGTTGTTGTCTCAGTGTTTCTTTCCACTGCTCTGCCTGTTGAATTGTTGACGCACCTTATAGCAATCTCTCTCTCTCTGTAGCTGAGTTGGGGGACTACAGTGAAACAGAGCATACAGCAGGCTACCTGTCGGAATACTGCTTCATCTCCAATCCTCCGCAAGACTTCCACAAAGAGGTCGCCAAACATCACCAGCAGCACAGGTACGCTGAGATGCAGACACAGTTGTGATTCCCCCACACACAGTCAAATGCATAACCAAACTCAAAGGGACTCACACTCGCAGTAACCTGTCGTGTGGCGGTAAAATCACTCAAAAAATGAATGGGGTTCCAGGCTTAAATGAGATCTCTGTATTTTCAGATTAAGAGACTGTTCATCCAAGGTCACTGCAGAGTGACTGTGTTGGCTTATTGGCACATGTCAAAATAGAGATTGAAAAAAAATATGGGTGGAAAATCGCTAATTCACATACTCATGTGCATACCGATGCACACAAATGACTTACATGCCACAGTTCATCCGACCTTTTCCCTGCTGTTACTTCATTCATACAGGGCTCGACAATAACGGTGGCCCGATGATGATGATGGCCCGGGGGCCAGTAAAAAGTAACGTCAGGACTGTTGAACTTGCAACTCAGTGGCCTGATCGGGCAAGTGCAAAAACATTAGTGTTAAGAAAACAAAAACAAAAAAATCACATTACAAACTCAACATCCTACAGTTGTTTTGCAGCTCTTGCCGCACACCGTTGTCCAATCCAGAGTTGTAGTGACGTGACGAGTGGTTGTCAAATGTTATTTCTCTAATCTTAATCAAGCGGAAACCTCTGAAAGTGAAACCAAGCAGACAGAACTTGCGTTCTCTCTAAGGAACAGCAGGGGGCGAGTCCGCTGGTTGCAAAAAGAAGTCCGGTTCCAGAAAAAATGGTTAAATGACCCTCCTTCTCATCTGATTTATTACCTTAGTAAACACTTTCATAATGAGTTTATGGTTTCAGTCGCTAGTTTAAAGTCTTCTTCAACACAGCATGATGCTCATTTAGTAAATTATGGTCCCATTTAGAGGGAAATAAACCAGAAAGCAGCGTATGCTTCAGGGAGTTTTGTTTTTTATATCCAGGGTGTATTTAATAAACGATTAAACATGTAACATAACATGTAAGTCTTTGGTTTTGCTGATAAGTAACTTTTGGAGGGAGGGACAGTAAAAATTGTCTTCGGGTCAGTAAGCTTCAAACCCACTGGCCCGGTGGGATCAGTTGCAAAAACGTTTAACATTGAGCACGGTCATATCTCTGATCACCCATTTCTTTTTGTTTGTTTATGTGCCCTTCCCATTCTCTCTCCTTCCCCACCTGTCACTCCCCCCCTCCCAGCGGTCTATCTCCTGCCCAGTCAGAGTTTAATTATCTGAACACAGCACGCACGCTGGAGCACTACGGGGTAGAGCTGCACTATGCAAGGGTAAGTAAGGTTTTATTCTGTGACTGTTAACACCTGTCTTGTTTTGTTGTGTGTTTGTGCTGTATATACAGTTAATGCTTGCAATGCGGCGTCACTCTAGCATTCAACCAGCGGTATCAGAATGCATATAATAAAGCCACAGTCTGCACTCCACTATCGCAACACGGTTGCTTCAGCGCTATTTTCTTTACTGTAGCAGCTGAGGAGGAATAAGAACAGGTTGGAGGAGCTGCAGTGTGTACAGCTGATGTTGATGCCCACACATTGGCGTTACAGCTCTCACTGAAACAGCAACAGATAGTAGCAGTCATGTAGCCGAGTCATGATTTATTCTTTCATAGATTTCTATCGGATAGACATAAATCTCAGTTTGTACTCTGGGTGTACTGTGTTACGGTAAAAGCTGAAGGAATCAACCATGATGTCATTTTGGAGTGAAAGTTGTGTTGCAGTTGTCCTTAAACGTGCTGACGGTAAACCTGCTCACATGTCATGAGGTTATTTATTTGTTTTCTGGAGGTCAGAAAGTGATTAAAGAAAAGATTTTAAGCAGATTATTTTGTTATTACATAAGCATCGCTTGCATCATTTGGTTGGGGAGTAGCCTTATTTTTAAAGTAATAATCTTTCCTGTAGGAGTAAAAGGTTGAACTTTTATAAGCAAAGTATTTATGAACCTTAATAGAAAATCTAAGTTTCAAAGTATGCAGCAACGGAATAATCAAGCAAGAAACATAAAAAGCCGTCCCTTTAAATGGGGTCACCAGCTAGAAACCAAAGTCATGAACAGAACATGTCAATCTTGAAATGGTTAACAGTCTCCATGCATGTTTTGGCTATTCATTGTTATTGATTTGCAGGTTTCGGACAATCAATTATGTTGTCTTCATAAAACAGCACATGTTTCAGCACTCTGTCAATGTCAGAGTCACGTTGCAGGATGTCCAGTGGATACTGTATAAAATTACACACATACATTAGATAACCAATTAGGACAAAAAGTACGTTGGAAGGTCGTCTCTAATTCACTGTAGATGTTTATTGGACCTAAGCCTGAACCCATCCTCACATACTGTGTGTCTCACTAACCTCTAGGCAGGTGGACCCACAGGGCAGGTCTTATTTTCAGCAACGTCTACTTGTTTTGTAGAAGTGAGGAAGCCTTCCAAACACCAAAAAAAAAGCTGTACTCTCTGTCCGGCACTGCTTCTCTGCCCCCATATTCACTACAAACTCCATCACACACTCTCTTCCCGTGTCTTCAGGACCAGAGCAACACAGAGATTCTTATTGGGGTGATGTCTGCCGGCATTGTGGTTTACAAGAACAGGGTACGGATCAACTATTTCCCATGGTGAGTGACACACGCGCACACACACACACACACACACACAAAACATAAAATGACATGTGTTGTAAATGAAGTGTGCAGGTCCACTACCGGTGTGTTTGCTCTGCAAGATGTGTCTGCTGCCAAAGCCAGTTTGTTGTGATGGGATGTGTGTATGGTGTTCAAATAAGAGGTTACTGACAAAGATCACTCCACGAGTAAAAATGTGCGGGGAGGGAGACGGAGCGAAGCTGACGATGGTGAGACAGAAGGTTTTGGTGAGAACATTGGGGCCTTTGTTGATTTTATCAGATTTGTCATAGGCCAGTTTTAGAAAGTTGGCTCGAATCCGTGATTAAATCTCGGTGAGTCAGTTGGTCAGGGTGGTGTGAGTTGCAGGGGCGATGGATTTAGTGGATGTGTAATCATCAGCACAGAAGTGGAAGTGGAGATCAGGAAAACCGATGGAATCACAAAGGGGGAGAAGGTAGAGGATGAACAGCAGAAGCCCAAGTACCAAACCCTGTGGATCGACTTGGAAGTTTGGGAGAGGTGTCAGTTCGGTAGCGAGCGGGCAGAGCTCTTTGTGTTGGTTTGAGGGCAGAATATAGACAGAAATATGAAAACATACATACTTTTTTGAATGAGCATGTGTTCCTCCAAACTAACTGCAGCTTCAGAAACTCGGCGCGAAACAAAATAGAAGTTTGAGATCAAACAAGTTTTAAGTACACCTGCTTCGACCACAAGCAAGGTTGGTGAAAACCAACTGTTTCAGGGAAGCTATTCTGTGGCCAACTGCAGTAAGGCTGGCAGCTCTCAGGTTTGAATGGAAAACGGAGCGCTGCTACAAAGAAACACAACCCTTCTCCATTGATACTTTCATGCTAAAAACCATTAGCAACTCCACTGTTGAATCTTTGCTGCCTTGCTTCCTGTGGTTGACACGACTGCAGAGCGCTTCGCCGTCATTTCGCCCAGACAGATTTCCCCGTGATCTGGGGAATCAAACGGTGGAGGTTCTTGTCGCCTCTCGGTCCATCAATCTAGCTGCCAGCTCCACTTGAAGCGCCTCCAGGGACCCTTCTACTGAAAAATGCGCTGCGTAATCATTAAGCAAAACTCTCGCATAGTGGTTACTGACATGGCGTGTTTAACCCTTGGTTGATCGTCTTTTACTAGGGAGGAGGAGGCTTCGTGTTTAACCAGGTTTCCTGGAAATATCATAGCCATCAAATCTGCTTGCTCTCCTTCTCTTTTTGTTCTTTATTCCTCCCTCTCTGTTGAATTCACTGACTTACACCACTCTATGTGTCTTGATAATACGCAGAGTTGTCTCCAAAGCACCCATTCTAGGGAATCTACCATACTCTGCTGCCGCACTGTGGGAGGCTAAATGTTAATGGCTGACGGGGGTGGGATAGTAACTGCTCAAATCCCTGTAACTCCGGAAGATAATTCACTCGTGTGTAGGCTTAACGCACACACACACCCTGACCAAATACACATAGCAGCTGGTGTGTGGGCGTGTGTGTATGTGGATAAGATGAGTTTGAGTGTGGGACATTGTGGGGACTTTCCTCCCATTTAAGGACAGAGAGCATGACGCTTTCAGGGTAAAAATTGTTTTTTTGGTGAGGGTTTAGGCAAGTCTCCATGAAAAAGGAGCTAAATAAATTCATTGTTGTGAATCGCCATGAGTCAAAGGTCCTCCTAAGTCGAGAAAAAAAATAGCTCTGTGTGTGCATAGTGCACAGTTGAGCTAAGTTTAGAGACCAACAGTGGTGTCCCCAACAGCTGTCCACTACCATGTGTTGGGAAGAGAGAGACATAACAGTCAGTAGTGTCTCTCAACCCCTGCGCTCACTTATTTTCCTCTCCCTCTGCTTTATTTTCTCTTTCTTCATCCTTGCTTAAACAAAGGCTCGCTGTTTCTACATCTGCTTTAGTCCCGTCACTTCTCAAGGTGTCTCTCCTCTCGTCATTTTTCATCTTACTTGTTATAAATTGAACTGTAAGATACAGTGAGTAAGTGTTGAGAGAGAGAAACATTTAGTAGTTTGCCTCTTTCCTATTTCAGCACACAACAGCCTGACAATGAGACATACTTAGATGGCGCATGACTCATTTTCTGCCTAAGCGTGTGTGTGTGTGTTGTTCATGCAAGTGTGTGTGAGTAAGTATGTAAAATATATTTAGCATGGAGCGATGAGTCACAGCAGCAACAGAGCTCTGGGAAGGGATTATGTTACTCTGCTGATCATCAGTAGACATCTTACTGTGGCCTCGTGTGTGTGGTCTTGTGATTCAAACATTATTTTATTCCGTTTCCGCCTCTTTAGACGCATCACTTGATAATACGCAGAGTGGTGACAGATGTTGGGCACGGATGAACCATTAGGAAACTCTAGTGTGTTGTCTTATAACCCACACACTCCAGCTGTGGACGGAGGAACGGGTTGGAGGTTAAATGAACAGTTGGGGAGCAACTAATGGGTCAGCTTACTTGCAGAACAGACGATTCATTGTGGAGTGTGCTTTTCAATTCGACTTATTGATTCCTGAAGAGAAGTTTGGATCTGCGGTGCCTCTGTAGACATTGCCAGTTATGAATGCTTAGAATATGGCGAACTGGAGCAAGTGTGGCTAAGCACTAACTTTCTTTTATTTTTAGTGCTGGGCAACGATTAAAATCTTTAAGCATGATTAATCGCATGATTTTCTGCGATTAATCGCTGCAAAATTGAATAAGGAATTGAAGTAGTGTATTACGCACTTTTAATTTAAATGTTCTGCTTAATACACACAAGTGCAATAACATGTTGTTTGCAAACACTTTAAACAAATAAGGTGCTTTATTCCCTTTATACAGTAGCAATAAAATATTTCTGGTAAATCTCAACTAAAACAATAATGGAATCAAATCAAAAATAAAACCAAAGCTATTTCCCACTGCCAGGGAATTACCTTCTATCTAGCTTGTAAAGCAAGTTACCATCAGTCCAGAGCCACAATCAGAACATCATAACAGGCTCCTTCCTAGCAACAGGTTAACGTATATAAATCTGTTTTCTTGTTTGTTTTTTTCTGAACGGGTATCAGCGGAAACATTTTCCTTTAATCAGGCAGCAGCAGAAACAGTCTGTTCAGTAGCAAGTGTCCCTGTTAGTCAGGTGAAGTGCTCGCCTCACGCACACCCGCCCGCTGCCAAAGTTGAGTTGTCTTGAACTTTTTTGTACGCGACGCGCAGCACAAATCATTGGAAGAGAGACTGATCCTCGCTGTTCGTGAGTTTCCAGAATCTGTTACTGTTAAACTAAATAGGACATGAACAGAAGGGCATGCGCATGGCAGCGTCCCCGCAAAACTAGATGAAGGACTATCGGGTAAAGTTATGTAGCCTTTAAGTTTAACTTAAGTTAAATAAGCTACAGCTGTGTAGCGCACAGAAGCAGTTGCTATGGTTACTCTCCTTACAGCCGCCTGTTGCGTTAACGTGCGATAAAATAATTGTTAGCGTTATTTAATTAATGCGTAATAACCCGTTAATGTGCACAACATTTAAAATTTAAAATACCACTGACGTGCCAGAGGTTCTGTTATTGCAAAGTTATGCTGTTATCTATTTAAATTCAAGTTTTTATTCCAAATTTTCCAAAAGATACAAAAAATACCTAACCAGGTTCCAGACTCCGACTCAGGTTTGGATTTCTTTCAGCGATTTAAATAAGTCTGGTGTTGTGCTCAATGACCAATTACAAAGCTTTGTAAGGAATGTCAACATCATCTTCCTGCATAGCCAGCTAGCTGCATAACTACAGCCGTATATAATATGGAATATCCTCAAAAATAGCAGCGAGTCGATAAGAATGATGCAACTCTACAGGCTTTTGTTAGACAGATTCCACACATAGCGACCTTTTCATAATTGCTTTTTAGATGGTTCTGAGAAATCTGAGTTTTGAGTTTCCCTCAGCGTAAACATCACATAGATTCGATGATGGACTGAGACAAGATGATACAGAATATATCGTATTATGTCAGGCAAAGGTGATTTTTCCAACCTTAAAGTTACTTAGTGGGAAACAAAACGGGATAACGAGATAACGAGGAGTTAGACAGATTGAAGCAGTTGACGTGTTTCTCATATTATTAGATTTGTTGTGTATTTTTTTAGTTGGTTAATGAATTGTCAAAAAAAAACATCTAATTTAGAGTAAAGCAAGCATCAAACACATGTTATGATTTTTAGTTAATTTAAGTTCTGTATCATTGTATTCTTTTTTAGCATTACATAATTATCAAAATGACATTTTATACTCTGCTTATGTTATTGAAGATTGTTTTGCTGTTTTGTATTGGAGCATGCCTACTACTGTTACAACAGTGTAAACAACATTAGCGTGTCAAATTCATTACAGGTGATATAACTAACTTAGGCTAACTAGTTTTTTTTTTTTTGTCTTTTCCTGCTTCTAGGTTGAAAATTGTGAAAATCTCCTTCAAGTGCAAACAGTTCTTCGTCCAACTAAGAAGAGAAGCAGTAGGTGTACACACACACACACACGCACACACACACACACCACTTTACCATCACCTACCTCCCACAATTGTGTTTAGATTGTGCTTAGATAAAGGAGTTTACCCACTGTGTGTGTGTTTCCGCTGACTGTAAATTTGTGTTTATATACTGTAGATGTTAGATGAGCTGATTCTGCATATGTGTATGTAATCAGTGTCAGATTAACCCCCTGCTGTTTGTGTCCTGGTTGCCTCTCCTTTAATCCCCCACTGTGCCCTGCATCCCTTGTTTGATACGTGAAGCTCTTTCTATTCTCAGTGCAGCAAACAATTCCACAGACAGCTGATCTGTCGCTGTCGCAGGCAATTTGATGTTTATTTCCACTTCAAATGTTGGCAGATTCCTCACTCATCCTTCTTGCAGTACTCCTAAATTTGAATCCTTTGTCATATTAAAGGGAGTAGGTACTGAGATTTAATAGTTAAATAATACAGTTCTTTTATTTTCATTTTTTCTCTCCCATTTCTTCTCTCAGCATCCTCCCTGAATGCATCTAGAGAGCTGCACTGGCCTTGAACATGGCAAATATTTTATTTAACTGATAATAAATAGATTGCATCTAGTAATTTAATGGGATTTTCATTGTCTTCCTCTACTTCTCCATCCATTTCCACTTGTTGTTCACCTGCTACTGTCTAGTTCTTGTTCTGTCCTCCCGTCAGTCTTCCTTTCTCTCTTTCTCTGTCTCTCTCAATTAAATTAAAATAAAAATTCTTGGTGAAACAGTCAGGCCTGACTAATTTGCAGGTATGTTTGTTAGAAAATTGCCCTCTGGGTCACCTTACGCAGATACAATGAGCTTCGAGTAATAAAACATTGGTAATTAATTTTAATCAACTGGCTTTAAGATTTTGTAAATGGAATACAAATGAACCTTGTTACATTTAATGTTGCTAGGTTCATTTTGGGATCTGTGACCTTTTTATTTATTTGACAGGGACAAATGCAATCCCTGTCCCTGGTTAGGCTTATAAAATTAAAACAGAAATTACAGTATTGAGTTTAAAATTTGCAACCACTAAAATAATTTTGTATGTTTAGCCTGTTACATCAAATTCCTATGGAATTAAATGTCATAAATTAGTTTAAAATTCTGTGTTTCCCAATCAGGGGTATTTATGGATTGAGTCAGCTGCAACCCCTGAACATCACATGTTATGGTTACATATGTGTTGAAACTAACATGCACACAGAGAAATCTGAAAGGTGAGCTAAAAGTAGTAAACTGTCACACCAGTTAAAATACAAAGACTAACTTAAGTAGATAACTAAAATGAATGGTTAAACAGCTGAAAATGTTTGCCAAAAGTCATTAATACTTAAAACTGTTAAAACTGTTGATATAGTTAAGCTAGCTAAAACTAATGAATAAACAGTCTAAACAGTTAGCTTAAAGTAGCGGATAAATGTTTGAAGTAGATAATTAATATTAATAGTAGGTTGGGTAAAAGCAATGAATAAACAATTAAGCTAGCTAGTAAACTGTTGAAGCAGTTAGCTTAAATGATTGAAGTCGTTAGCTAAAGTAATGAATAAACAGTCGAAAGAGTTGGCTTCAAGTAATGGATAAATGTTGGGAGTAGCAAAAATGAATAGTTGAAATTGTTAGTTAAAGTAATTGATAAATACACTGAACAAAATTATTGTTAGCTAAAAGTAATTCATAAATACACTGAACAAAATTATTGTTAGCTAAATGTAATTGATAAATACACTCAACAAAATTATAAACGCAACACTTAAACACACTGTTTTTGCCCCCGTTCATCATGCTCAGATGTTCGAATGGCCTTTTATTGCAGCCAGGCTAAAGCACCTTTAAAGTGGATGGATTATCTCGACAAAGGAGAAGTGCTCAGTAACGCAGATTTTGACAGATTTGTGAACAATATTGGAGAGAAATAGGGCTTTTGTGCTCATAGAGAAAGTCTTAGATCTTTGAGTTCAGCTCATGCTGAATGGGGGCAAAAACAAAAGCATTGTGTTTATAATTTCGTTCAGTGTAGTTGAAACACCCAGCTTCTGTCATTCTTAAGTGGTAGTGGTAGAAACTGACTGATAGTTCAATTGTATGAAAACATTATTGTAACAATATAACAGTGCTAAATGATATCCAGTTAAATTAATTTAAAAAAGAGAACGTGGCAGGTTGGTGTCGATAAAGGGGTACTCGAGATCATCTGACAAAGCTGTGTGTGTGCGTCTGACAAAAAAGGTTGGCAACCACTAAAACTTTGTGGTTTATTATATCCCTCTTCAATTTTGACCAGTCTACACACTGCCTTTCTTCGCTGCGTGTCAGGACTATAAGCTGTACTATCTTTACTTGCATTACTGTTGAATTAAGATGGTTGAACACTGTCACACCCACTAACTGTCGTCTTCTCCTTCCTGCACAAAGACTGAGACCCGGGAGACGCTGCTGGGTTTCAACATGGTGAACTATCGGGCCTGTAAAAACCTATGGAAGGCCTGTGTAGAACACCACACCTTCTTCAGGCTGGAGCGGCCCATCCCGCCACAGAAGAACTTCTTCGCTCACTACTTTACCCTGGGCTCAAAGTTTAGATACTGGTATGAACAAGAGCACACACACACTTTATATACAGTCCACAGAGAATCACTGGAAAGTCCTGCCTTGACAGACAGACTTTGACATAGTGATGGGCAAATTAAGCTTAAATAATATTCAATAGTCTCTGGGAACTATTCAACCATTTTTCAAAGAACCACAACTCAATTATTCAGGGTTCACCTCAACAAAAGAGGAAAAAGTAACTTGTTTGTGTTTGGCCTTGCAAAGAAAAGATTTCTACTACTAAGACTACTGTAAAAAATTTAATAATACAGCTTTTGTGTCCTTTTTCTATGAATTTGGAGTGAGAGATGACCTGAGAGCTGGAGGTCTTATCATGCATTATTGAGCAGCAGTGATGCAACGCGAGCGAGCCTTGCTCGGATGTTAGGCTTGATGCTGTGTGTCTGACTGTGTTTTCGTCCTCATGATATTGACTGACTCTCCAATAAGGATACAATATTGAATTACGGATTTGTGTTGTTAACATGTTATGAACAGTGTATCGCAGGGTAAAATATCCAGATTGTTGTTTTGAAGTTGTTTCTGGTTGTCAGGCTATGCTCTTAACGCTCGTTTTATTTGGACTGATTTGTGTAATCGAATCAGAAAATGCTTTAGTGCCAAGTGGTTTTTACGCAAACAAGAAATTTGCTTTGAAGATAAAGTGCTACACATAGACAAACATACATTTGACTTGAAGACAGGGTTTTTCTAGAAGATTTGTGTGACTGATGCCACCTAAGTATGTCTTCTTATTGAAGAACAAAACTGTACATTCCTGCAGTGTGAAAATAAAAAATCACTACATGTCTTAAGGTCAATTAGGTCAACAAAAAGTAAACTTTTAGTTAGAAAAGCAGTTTTTGCCAAAGCCAAGAGTTGAATATTTTCATCCTGTTTCACTTCTGTTAAAGTTTTATTTTCCAAGACTGTTCATTGTTTTTGTTGTTTCTGTCTCTAGCGGGCGGACGGAGGTGCAGTCTGTGCAGTATGGAAAGGAGAAAGGCATCAAGGACAGAGTGTTTGCCAGGTAATCAACATGTCTTTCCTGGTTAGTTTGATGTAGCCATTCCCATCCTGTAAAGGAAGATAAACACTACATGAACTTTAATTTATTATTACTATTGTTTTTATTCTGGCCACAACTGAATTAAGCTGCGTCACAGGAACTACACGCCGGAACTAGAAACCTTTGGAGGAACTCACTGCGTTTCCACCGAAGGGACCAGGGTCTAAATTTAGTTCTAGGGTTTTTATTGAACCCCCCAAAAGTCCCGGCTCGGGGGTAGAACTTTCCGAAAGTACCGGTACTTTGGGGGGTACTCTGCTCCTCTCTTCACCACCGTTGTTTGCAAACCAATAAATCACAATCAACAGTCAGACAGCCACACAAGTCAAGAGATTGTATGTCGGCATTTAATGTGTTAGTCTGAAATAGCAGCCAGCGTGCAGCGGTGTGTTTACAGCAAACAGCTGATGCTAAATACTCGGTCCAGAGTTTTCATCAGTCAGGAAGTTTTCACACAGAGCCGAAGTCGGTCTTCTCCTCTTTAAAACAAGCGGAACAGCTGATTACAGCAGGTAATAAAGCTCGTTAAAAATCCTGTTCATTTCATTATATTCCAGTCAAATCTGATGTTTATTTAGACATTTAACTCATGGATAGTGGTTACTAAATAGTGATGCCAGTCCATTGCTTCATAGTATAGGCCTACATCAGCTGATTAATTTGCCTAATCTTCGCCGGTCGTCAGACCACGATGGAAACCTACACAACAATGGGTTGAAGAACCTTTTAGTTCCTTGAAAAGAGTACCAGGAACTTAAAAGTCCTGGGTACTTTTGGTTGAAATGGGGCTTTAATGTCTTGGTCTTTGCAGATCTCCCAGTAAGCCATTGGCCAGGAAGTTGCTGGGTGGAACTGACTGGGAGTCGGTCAGCAGGAACAGCCTATCAGATGAGAGACTGGAGACCCAGAGCCTGCCAACTCGCTCACCGCCTGGGACGCCAAATCAGTAAGTCCAAGTTTCAGGGTTCATACCAGGTTGGGGCCCACTTCAGCTTCATTTCAGGCAATTATGGAAATGGACATTTAAATGTAATCAAACGTGTTGAGGAATATTTAAAAGTACTTTCTTCTCATGTGTTGAATTAATTCAGTTAAAAGGGAAGCCGAATATTGTTTTAAAGCAATATTTTTTAATTAATGTCTCTTTTCATGGGTGAGTCACTGTAGTATGAAAGAGGATTAGGGCCACATTTGAGTTCTACATTTACAGTCAGTCTGCTTTCTGTAATCAGGAAACTTGTTCTGAAACCTCTCTTTGATTAGTGGGAAGCCCCTAATGCCATTTTTTTAAAGCAGCAGAGTCATTCCAGGACAATATTGGCAAAAATGTGGGCTGCTGTCTAAAATTGTGATGTTTTTGATTCAATAATTAGTAAATAAGAGTTCTGGGCATATGTTGGATGCCGGCATTTGGGTATGTCAGTATTTGATGCCCAAAGCAGCAGCAACATTTTAGTCAGTGTCAAGTTGTATTCCCCGCCCTTGAACAGTATGTGTCTCGTCAGGAATTCGCTGTTTGTACAAGAGGGCACACGACTACGCCCATCGTCTGTTGGCCACCTGGTCGATCATGTGATCCACGCTTCGCCCAGCCTGCCTGTCTTCTCCTCCAATCACAAGTCGGCGTCGTCCACGCAGGCCAACAGCATCAGCTTGGACTCCACACCGTAAGTCTCGCCCTTGCTTGGGGCGCGTGATGGAATTATGACAGTCAGCGGAAAGTTGTATTGTTGTCATTTTTCCGTGTGTGCCACGTCCTTTCCTTTCTTCCTCTGTATTCTTGTTTTTGATGCGCACACACCCGCCCACTTTCTTTAAAGCTGTTTCTCTTCGGGGGAGAAAAAGCATCAACCTTTGACTTGGTGGCAGGGAAATAGATTTCACTGTAAATCAAGTACCACATAAAT
>JAPMOB010214535.1:14114-38804 GCA_029875015.1 Lepomis gibbosus
CCCCCAAAAAACAGCCACCCTTTCATTTTGAAGTTTAATTTTACTCATCAGTGTTAGTGCCGCTCTGTCTGACTGTACTGCTGAGTTGACTGGATTTTAAATGTCTGTCTGTGACTGCGGCTTCTCCCAACAGTTCACACCCTCTCCCAGTGTCACTTAGCTGGCCCCATTGAAAAGATGAACCCTTTGAAAAACAGCCCGTAAAATGTGTTTATAGCGGGTAGCAGGGCGGAGAGTTTGTACTTGGCTGAACTAGGAATTAGTGTGTGCGTGCGTGTGTGTGTTTTCTGCATGTTCTAATTGTGCTCACACACTGTAAAATATCTGGTGAATCCCTTTAACTACTGTAATAAAGTTCCACATTTCTGTTTCAAGGCCTGGAAGCCTGTGAGTAAAAGGCTGTTCGTAACTGGAATCTGTCTTTCAGTAAACTTCAGTACTCTTATACAATGCCTTCTAATCCTCTGTTACAAATATTGTCTAAATTGTGGCATGGCCTTCACGACTTTGGTATTTGTTAGCAAACTGATCACAAACGTGGTGGAATGTAAGGTGGAAATACTTAGCAAAGACTTGGTTAAATTGCAAACCAGTCATTTGCTCTCTTCACTCACTCAGCCACGCTCGATGGACGCTGTGTGAACCTCTCTCCGAGCTAGCACGGTAATAATCTCTCTTCACGGTCTAATACTGTTTAGTCGCAACGTTTTTTACAGGTTTCTTCAAATCTAAAAGCTTTATTCTGTTGTTTACGAATAGAAAAAAATACCATAACGATGTAATAAGTTCTTAAGATATCATGTTATGGTTGAGTAGGACCATTTTTATATATTGATCTGGAAATGAGCTACGAGTGTAAGATGCACTCAGATGTGCTTTTGGCCTGGATCAGGTTGTGTTTGAATGTCAGTGATTCGCATGAGTCACTGACATTGTGGCAGAGAGGGAGAGAGAGGTGGTAGGACGGAACATTTCTCAGTTGGAAATCAAAGTGGTTAAGTAACATTACAGTGGTAGTTCCGCTGCCTACAAAGCTGCACACACACACGCCAAGTTATTGGCTCATCACTCTGTTACGCAGCCAAAAGATGACATAATCACCTGCTCTCTCTTCCTCAGACAACACACACATTATCCATGCATATGAGTTTATTAGCTTTATGTAGTTTGTCCATCATCGTAGTCATTGTCCTTTCGATACTTACCTTAAGTTTACTTTTGTATGTTTAATTTATAATATTTAAAAAATATAATATAATTAATATATATATTATAATTAATAATTTGTAATTAATAATTAATAATATGCTGTTGATCCCAGAATTTCATTCAGTTTAAAGCACAAAAACTGTTTGCCATAATGTTAGGAAGAGTACGATTAAACAGAGCCGTTGGTCTTGACTTGATAACTATTCAATCTAACTTTATTGGCATGAATGTAAAACAAAAATATTGCCAAAGCTACAAATTGATTACAAAAAACAATTTTATACAGTTCATTAATATATAAACTAAAAGAATAATTTAAAAAATATAAAAATGTAAACAAAACACTAAGTGTGTGTGTGTGCGTGTGTTTAAAAAAATAAATATTAAAAATTAAAATAAATCAATAAAACCGTGAATATGTGTGTGTATATTAATAGACCAAAATTTAAAAAATCTGGATCAAATGTGAAATTAAAAAACAAAAAAAAAACAAATAAGGAACAATTACTAATATAACAGACAATGAAAATAATAAATTGAACAATTATATTTGAGTTTCCACTGGTTGTCCTCAGCTCGTGGCATGAAGAGACATATTTAGCTCTAAATAGAGATCATTTGGACACCCTATGGCAGTCCAATGGAACTTGATGAAAATTACTTTATTTATCAATTTCAGCACCCAAGTTTCTGTTGCATAAATTATTTCTCTTTGGTGAGAAACCCTAACCTTAAAAGTCTACGATAACTGAATATTTGCAATCTTAACTGCTATGACTCACACCTATTTAAATATCTTCAGGTCCATCACTTTGCTCTGACCCGAAATCCACATTTTCCTCCCAAGATTTTCCTCCAATAAAAACTAAATTAGAGTCTGCTTTCTCTCCCACAGGCCACAGTTATACGCTGTGTCAGTTCCACACATGAGCAATACAACAAAGCCACAACCCTTGAGCACTTTCTATAACGTTCTGTTTTTAGTTGTGTAGAGTGAAAATCATCTGTTTAGCCAACCACGGTACATTTCAGTGATGATTTTTTTTAAACATACAGTGTCTCCATTTGCTTGACAGTGTTGGGGAACAACTATACAATACACTGTAACACAACATTGCATGCAACATGGTGTGTTATGATGAATTACTTTGTAGGCTATAATCAGACCTGTTTCTTCACAGAAAGGCTGGCTTCGAAAAATAATTTGAAAAATTTTGAAAAAAACTCTTGGGTGTGCACTGAAAGTGTTTTAAATGTATCTCTTAGTGGTTCTGAATGCGCCGGGGTTCTTTATAGCAGCTTGTTTTAGACTTGCTCTTCTCATGTACCCGCATGTGATTCTTCCGTCCCTGTTCTCACTCATTTAGTTATGTCCTCTCCTCTGTCAGGCTTTCAAGCTTTAGAAGGCAAGACAAGATTTGCTTACAGTCAAAACATTCGAGAAGGAAAAGTTTAAATCTCCTCATCACAGGGCCTTTGGCTAAGTTGCGCTAAAGTATGAAGATACTTTCATATCCATTTCACCCATCTGCCATGTTGAGGAAAGGCGGTGATGTAGGTGCAGTGCGGTGTTGGCCCAGGCCTGCTGCGCCCTGCTGCCCTCCTTCTGAAAGCCTGACCTGGTTTTGACCCATAATAAATGTTAGTTTCCGTGCGTGTATTGAAGACACAAAGTGGCACCAAGAGCAGCAGCCAAAACAAAGGCGATGCTCTCTAACTGGCCCTCTCGCCCCCCAGAGAGTGCGCCATGATGCTGCTGAAAGCCTCACCTGACTGACTGTGTTGTTCCATCACAAACACTGACTGCCTTTTATTGTGTGAATGATGGGGGGGGGGTTCCATCCTCTTGCAGCCCTTTTATTGAGGTTAATGCGTTGTGACTAACACAGAGCTATTAAGCCTCTCGGTCTCTTGTAATGTCTTTCTCTCCCAGTCTCTTGTTTTTGTCTCCTATTTTTTTTTATTTTTCTACCTCTCAACGGGGCAATCTTCAGCTAGACCTGTGCTTATGTCTTCTGCTGTAAGTTTGTGCCTTTAGTACTCCAAAAGGCCAGTCTGTTATCCCTGTTTCATCAGCAGTTATGCTGCTAAACATCAATTTAAGAGATTAATTTTGTATTTATTTACAATGAAGTAAAGTTTTGTTCTTTAGTGTGATCACGTAGAATAGTGACTCAAATCTCCACAGCTGGAGCTTCTCTTTGCTCAATCAGATTGCTTGGGGAAAATACTAAAATAAAAACTGTCAACAATAATCAGATATCTGTATTTCTGCCCCCCCCCTCTCTCTTCTCCCTCAGGTCTCCAGAGGGGCTAGACGGCCAACCTCCAGCTCTACCCCCCAAGCAGCTGAGCAGGAAGACCTTGAGCCAGATCATCCAAGCCCACTCCCAGCAGAGCCTCCTGGACAACCACCTCAACGAGATGTACGATGTTCCCGTCAATGCTGATAAGACCACGGTCAGTACGGCAACACACTACAGTAACATCACTGTACGTCGCCCAGTTGCATAAAACATTTAAAATAAAATATTCACCTCTGTGGAAATTATGTTGCAATGAAAATAAATTAAACCGAAAGTGTCTTCAGTGACTACTTTTCACAATTAAAAAAAAAGTTGATTCTGAAAAACTCTCTCAATGCATTTTTTAAGCTCAACAGTGTTACCATAGCAACTATACAGTGTTCCTGCAAGACTGTTAGAAGCTACACAGACTTTCACCTTAGTAATCTGCAAGATGTCTTACGATGCTCTAGTAAGGACAAAATGGCACACTTATAGATAGATATAGATCTAATTTCTCTAACCTTTTTCCACCTCTTTTTGCTTATTGTTGTGATTTAATCTATTTGTTACCTGCCCAGCAACAAACGACAGACAAAGTTCGTCCAGAGCTCGTGAACGTAGCTGAGATGGGTTGGTTTGTGTCTGTTGAAGCCGGCAGTTGTTTTATTATCTGTGCTTTCTCTGTCAGCTTGTTTTGATGTATTTTCGGCCCCCTAGTGGCCAGAAATGTATTTTTGACACTTTAAATATTGAGCCTACTTTGGAGGATGTGGAGTTGGCATTCCAGTCAAGACAAAATTTACACATAATGCAGCAGTAGACTGGGTTATAGGGCTGAACGATTAATTGATTTTGCAATATTATATGATAAAATTAGATTTTCTAATCGGAAAGGCTGCGATTGCGCTCTGGTCATATGACCCGCGAGAGTAAAGCAGTCTGCAGAGGAAGCATCCACTTCGCTTGTTACGCTGTACCTCGCCTTCTTGTTGTACAGTGGCTTTAAGCTTGACAGGAGCTGACACTACAGAAACTTTAGTGTCACACAGGGAATGAAAGTAGCACCCGCCACCCGCGGGTAACTTGGTGATGTTGGTGGTTGAAATTGTCGGGCCATCCACCGCTTCTGCAGACAGGAAAAATACACAACAGAAAGACACGTGTAGTAAAGTAAGCGTATTGTGGCGATTGTGGCCAGCGTCACACACACAGCCACCAGTCAGCTGTCTATGTAACGGAGTTTCAGACCAAACTCACAAGTCTGAAAGAGGCCCAGTCTGTCTTACTTAGCTTGTCTATTAAACACAAGAGGCGTCGCTTGGTTTTATTTTCATTGGCCAACTTTTCAATTGAACCTCAAACTGAGTATGTTTTGAGGTTTTTGATGAGAGATGGACTCCTAGGAGATTTGAACTGAGATAAGGACGCATTAATTGGTGGTTGAACTGTGGGTTTTGTGTTGAGTGCTTACTGTATAACACAGTTCACACTGGTAAACTGTTTTTTTTCTTGTGGTCTGTACGTAGGCCTACCTGATGATGTTATATCATATTATTTAAGGTCATGACTTGACTCTCAAATTATCTTTCTCATATTATAATAATTTGAAACTTCTTCTCCTCCATTGCTCATGCTAATAATTCATGGTGTTCAATCTTTCTATCTATTGGTCAGACTATACGCAGACTATTGCTTGTCTGTTTTGAATAATACAGAAGGTAAAGAGCTTAAAAATAAATTGCGTATTAAATTGCATTTAATATGCGCATTTTTTGGGGAAAAAAAATAAAATCGCAATTAGATTATTTTCCAAAATCGTTCAGCCTTACTGAGTTACATTTTTTTCCCCCTCTTTATCAACCAAGTAATGTTCCCCGGTGCCTAGCCAATATTCCTGTGCCCCAGAGGAGGTTGGAAGATAACTGAATGTGAATTTGATGAATGTGTGTCCAACTTTGCTCATGCAGCTAAATGGAGTTGTCCCTCATGATAATCTGGTCCTGATCAAGATGCGACCCGACGAACATGGACGCTTCGGCTTCAATGTCAAGGTGAGAGATGATACTCTATAGGAAAGGCCTGTTCTTATCTCTTCATTAATCTTTTCTTAGTGTGTTCTCTCTTTTTTATGGCAAGAAGTCAAAAGTAGCCTTGGCACAAGTTGTCTGTATCCATCATGACCAGTTCCATTTCCAAAATGTTAACTCTTCCCTAGAAAGAAAGGACATTTGTTCAAAGCCTACATGTGTGTCTGTGTGTCTCCAGGGTGGAGCCGACCAGAAGATGCCCATCATCGTGTCTCGAGTGGCTCCGGGAACATCAGTAAGTCAACAACCACCCCTATATTGTCCGACAATGACTACTGCTATATTTTCTTTCACCTCAAAACATTTGATTGAACTAAACACGCTGCTAACAAAGTTTTAAAACTCACCCATCCCACCATTCTCATTGTGTCTACATTTGCCCGTTCTCTCGTTCTTTCATGTCTTCCATTGTCCTCTGCCTCCTCAGGCTGACCTGTGTGTGCCTCGCCTTAACGAGGGCGACCAGGTGGTCTTGATTAATGGACGGGACATCTCTGACCACACCCATGACCAGGTGGTCATGTTCATCAAAGCCAGCTGTGAGAGCCACTCTGGGGAGCTCATTCTATTGGTCAGACCAAATGGTGAGTTGGATCTGTTGCGTCTACTTCACCTTTACCTTTGACAAATACAAGAGACGGTTGGAGAAAAAATAAAGGAAAAATGTAGAGTTTAATTCAACACTACACTGCAGAGCTGAATCACAGTGTGCTGACAGTTTTTAGGTTGCATAGAGGGTTATACTTTCTGCTTTTGTTTTTGGGCTGTGCTAGATTGTAAGATATTCCTCAAGTGAGTGAGGAACTGCAGAGCTAAGCACACGTGTCACTCATTTTATGAGCAAACCCTTTGGTCAACCCTCTGCTACGTTTGATTGTCTTGGTCTCGTCTCAGACTCGACCGCATTTGTACTCGGTCTTGTCTCGGACATTGAGGACTCTGGAGGATTTTGTTTCAAGACCATAACTTTGGGAATATCAATAAATTGCTTTTGCATTGTCAGATTTATTTGTTAGCATCCAAAGTCTGAGTGGATGTAAAACGTATTGCTTCAAATGCAACCAATAACCCTGATTAAAAATGTGTTGTTACTGTTAACAGCTGCCCCCCCGTGATGATAAGAATGGAAAAGGAGTGTTGTATAAAGATGCTCATGTGATTTCAGCTCTTGGTGTTTGTATGTGGATGTTTTTATGAGATTGTGGATCTTTCAGATTAATTTGAGGAAGTACCTATGATCTTGTTCCACATTTTATTGTGTCATGTAATGTGGGGAACTGGTCTTGGTCTTGCCTCTGTCTCGATAAACTCTGATCTTGGTCTCTAAACCAGTTTACCCAGTCTTCTTCTTCGGCAAATAGTTTGCTCTGTTGTCATGGAGATAGTTACATAAATAAATCTTTTTAGCGCCTTTAAGGGGACCAAAGGACGCTTTACACATACTTACAGAACAACAAAAAGTAATTCAGGATTGAATGTCTGGGTAAAGAGCTGGGTTTTAGTAGATCTTTGAAAGTGTCCAGACAGGGAGAGTTTCGGATCTCTGTGGGGATGAGGTCCAGAGGGTGGGGGCTGTGACGCTGAAGGCTGAGGTTTCTGTCCCCAAAAGTCCGGAGTCTGATGGNCAGAGATCAAGCACTTGTACAGGGGATATCCAGCCGTTGGGGAAACTACAGACTTTTATTAACGGACACACAGCGACCTACGCTGCACGTTTACAACCAGACAGAAACTTACTGCTAATATATTTCACCGCTAACTTTCACCGTCACGTTCCTCTCTCTCACTCGCTCGTCCTCACACACAGGATTTACAGAGAGCTGCCGAGTGTCACAATGCTCGCAGTGTGCGACTTAAAATTATTACTTGCGCATTGATATTAATGATTGTGTGACACTTTGGGATGGTTATTCATTCTGCAGCGGTGACCAATACAATTTGTTAATCGATTAATAATCTTCCACGTCTGCATCGCGATGCATCTTAGAATCGATTACCCCCCCCCCCTAGTTCCCAAACAGGAGACAATAAGGGAGGGTCTTCAAGCTCTGGCTTGCACTGGCCGTGATACTTCATTAACTAGTTAGCGAGAGGCCGGGCTAAAGCGGCTGCTGCGCCACAAGGCGGAGATTTGGTCCGCCACTTATTATGTCCCTGTGGAAACTCTGAATTTATGTTCCACACACAAAACAACCACTTTTGTTATTCTAAAGGAGATTTATGAACGCTGTACATTCTGTTCTCCGTACGTTTTAGCTATGTATATTCACCATGCAGAAAGATGGCAAAACATTCCCTCTCATCAGGGTCAGCAAAGTGAGAAGGGAACTTTCAAAGATGATGAGACATGGAAATTCTTGGTATTTTAACTGGGTCAAAGAGGGATTTATTCATTTTGTCCTCTCTTACATCAGGGCAGATATAAGATTGCATCGATGTATTAAATGCCTGTCAATTCACATGGGGTGGTGAATGCGCAGTGGATAAGACACGCGCCTTTGGTGTGAGAGACCCGGGTTCTAATTCAATGTGTCCCTGAGCAATTCACTTAACCCCTCGTTGCTCCAGAGGCGTGCGACCTCTGACATATATAGCAATTGTAAGTCACTATGGATAAAAGCGTCAGCTAAATGAATAAAATAAATAAATACATTTTTTTATTTGATCTGTTTCAACATTTCTGTATATAAATATTTGCACATAGATTAACTATGTACTCCTGCGGGGATTTTTCTTTACGTGGATGTTTTTTTCTTAATTATAGACTTTAAGATAAATCAACTTCCCCTGGCTTCTACATAAACAGCTGTGTGCATATAACTGTGGCATATTTCTTCCCAGCCATTTATGACGTGGTGGAGGAGAAGGTGGACTCGGAGCCAGATTTTCAGTACATCCCCGAGAAGTCCCCTCAGGACCCTGCTCAGCTAGACCAGCATGCTTTGAGGGACTCCATGGTCACACTGAAGGAAGGCCTGAGCAGTGGAGCCATACTGGCACAGTTCGATGTAAGAAGACAGACACTGTGCAGACATCGTAATGAAGACGCACATGAACAGACACTGTGCACTACGCTCACACAGACATACACAGGAAGTTTTTGATTTTGATTGACTATTTAATTATTACTGATCCTTTTCCTGTTACCTCAACTTTTACTATAAATGTTCCTTTTCTTACAGCAACTGTACAGGAAGAGGCCGGGGATGACCATGCTGTGTGCCAAATTACCTCAGAACGTTTCCAAAAATCGCTACAGAGACATCTCTCCTTGTACGTGACTGCACACAGTTGTCTATTTTCTGCTGGCTTGTGTGTTGAGATATGTGCCGACTTTAACCTTTTGCTCTGTGCATCACGCTTCCCCTCCTCTCCACACGTCCTTTTTCTTTCCTTCTCTTGTCAATTCTACTCTCTCTTTCTCTGTGTGTAAACTTACTCCCCCTTTTTTGATTCTCCCTCTGCAGATGATGCCACGCGGGTCATTCTGAAAAGCACAGATGACTACATCAATGCAAATTACATCAATGTGAGTTTGTTCCTCCTCATTTCCATCAACATCTCTGCGAAAATGCAATTATTTGACAGATCTGTCACGAGAAGAATCCGCCTGAGAACGGAAAGTTATTTTTAATCATTAAAATTATAATTAAAAGAGAAATTTCCAGCAGTGCTCTTAAGAAGTTGGAACAAGACGAGAAATTAATATATCTCTCTGTGTATTTAACCTTTTCTGCTGTAACATTGCCCTTTTGTGATGGCATACTTGAGTCAGACTTGAATGTTTTACTATAATCTCACTAGGTCTGACCTTGTAAGTGACTCAGAGGCTTATTCAAACAGGAGACCAACCGCTGTTCATTTGCCAGCGTGTTTAGCTATGAAAGAGCATATCTGAAAGGAGCTTGATTGGACTTTTTGGCCAAAGATGAAGTGTTTCATTTTTTTCAGAGTAAACTGAGAACATTTAGCAAAGCATACCTTTTCAATTGCAAATAATAACAAAGAGAAGCTGTAAAGTGAGATCCTTGCAACTTAATATCTCTGTATTGTAATCTTTTGTCTCTCCCACTGTAGATGGAGATTCCAGCCTCCAGTCTGATAAACCGCTATATAGCATGCCAGGGCCCCCTGCCCAACACCTGTCCTGACTTCTGGCAAATGACATGGGAGCAGGGCTCATCCATGGTGGTGATGCTGACTACGCAGGTCGAGAGGGGGCGGGTATGTAGAAGAATTTTTCAAAGACAAGGAACTGGAACCACATATGGGCTCCAGAATGTGCAAAATATAG
Organism: Lepomis gibbosus; assembly: GCA_029875015.1. Taxonomy (NCBI): domain Eukaryota; kingdom Metazoa; phylum Chordata; class Actinopteri; order Centrarchiformes; family Centrarchidae; genus Lepomis; species Lepomis gibbosus. The sequence goes on from JAPMOB010214535.1 coordinate 23,993, forward strand.
GTGTTCAGGAACGTTTACTGTACATTTGGCAATGCTGGATGCAAGTACACTCGAGCATGAAGACAGTGCTGCTTCGCTTTGAATTTAGCTTGCCTGATAAAACCAGGTTTGCCTGTTAAGTCCCAAAATAATGGCTGTGCATCTATGTGAGATACTTAATTTCTCAGATCTAATGTCAACATATTTAATTGTCACAAGTTTTCTGCAATTTGTGTATTTTGTCAATTTGATCACTATTCATTTAATTCACAAAATGAGTGAAAGTTGTGCTACTCTGAAAACAATATGTCTAAGATCCCTTAATCATTAAACTAGGTGTGGATTTTCATAAAAACATCTAATCTCTCTTGAAATTAGAAAGTGTTTCGTTGAAAAAGGGGAAAGGAAAGGAACATTTAGAGGTTTTTAATGATTTCAGATGGACTGAATGTGCTTTATATTTGTGTATTAATAATAATAGCAATGAACTTAAGAGTTAAGAGATGCTATTCTGTAGCAGAGCCTAACCTCCACCCCTGTGCTGGCAATTGTTGTAACAGTTAAGTAAAATAAATCAAAACTTTTCCTGTGTTTGTAGGTCAAGTGTCACCAGTACTGGCCGAATCCAGACAGCAGCGCCACCTACGGAGACTTTACAGTAACGTGCCACAATGAAGAGGGCAACTCTGCCTTCCTGGTCCGGGAGATGACCCTCATGCACACACCGGTAACTACACACACTCGAACGAGGGAGAAAAATAAGGGAGCAGGGACGGGAAATTACATTTACATTAAAAAATTAGGCGCACAGCGGGGGAACAGGAGAGTGGCGGTTTGCCAGTAAAGACGAGAAAGTGAGAAGGTGTGCGCTGAGAACCAGAGCAGGCTCGGAGAGGAGGGCTGACGGCAACACACAGGGAGACGCCGGGTCCAATCAAAGAGAGGGGACCAGCGTCTCAGGAAGGATGAGCCGCCGAGGGCCCCGAGGAGGTGTGTTGCCATAGTGACCAGTGTGGGCTGTTCTTTTTCTGGCTCCCGCTGCTGCATGCGGGCCACGTATTGGGATCCGGTTACCATGACAACCCAGCTACCCCAGTCGGTCACATTGCCGAACAGCGAGTGGGACGACGGTAGTTTGAAGAGCAGAAAATGGAGAAATGTACGTCTCATTTTGATGCTCGCACTCGTACTTCAGCGTGCTGCGGTGAGCTTTTAGTTTTAAATTGTAGGCTTTTATGTGTTTTTGGATGCAAAATGGCGTCTTGAGTTTTTGCTACCATCCATGCCGGGAATGAGGACAAGATGCAATTGAAAACTTTGAATGGAGGCTGAAGTGTTCCTGCTCTTTCCTCGTCTTTTCATGCCGTCCGTGTTCCTGATAACGTCCCTGTGTGTTGTCCATGTATCGCAGCCTTTAAAATATTTGGGTGTATGAGGAGGCAATTAGTATTCCCCTCTGCCTGTGATTGTTGCTATGGAGATAGATGTGTTACCATGACGATGCAGCAGGGCAGTATTAAAGAGGAGCGCGGGCTGCGAGATGCACATGAAACGGTGGTCAGTACTTATCTGCTGTAGTTCCTGTGTCATTGTGCCCCTGCTGGTTTTAAATCTGGCTGACCTTCTGATCACTGAGTGCACATTACTTTGCTGCAGTCTGTTTTTTTTATTTTCAGTATTGAGTGAACGAAATAACAAGTTTTTATAGTTTGATTGCAACAACGTCAAATGTACATTTTGCAGTAGAGCTGCAGAAAATGTTGTCCTCTGTGATAAAACGGGAAAGAACAACATGACTCACAAAGTGATCCAGCGCAGTGGGAACAAAAATAAAGCTGCTGTTATTCACACTACTCGTTTCTTAACATGTTTAAAGGCCATAATTACACAAACAGGGTGCTGTGCAGGCCCCCTAGGACCCCAGAGCTCAATGAAACATGATAGGAGGTCGCCCACGTGAAATACAATAACCCGTTTTGAGTGAGAGAAATATTCATTACTTGATTGGGGAGAGAGCGAACGCCCTCAGTTTGTAACCAAAGTCTCAAATAATAAAGAAGCTTTTCTGAAAAGCAACACATGGAAATAATAATAATATAAAGTCATTTTCCTTTTCTCTGTGCGTGTGTGTTCAGAGTGAGCAGCAGCGAGAGCTTACCCAGATTCAGTACCTGGCTTGGCCAGACCACGGCGTTCCTGATGACTCCACTGATTTCCTGGACTTTGTGGCTCTGGTACGGACAAAACGGGCAGGACAGGACCACCCGATGGTGGTACACTGCAGGTACAGTTGTTCTTTCTTTCTGTGAACTGTTTGAAGCGGCGGAACCCATAATGTTGATCGACTAACATAAGTGAACTCATTCCAACTCTCGTTCTCCGTCGTCTTTTTTTTTTTCCAGCGCGGGGATTGGTCGGACAGGGGTCCTTATCACCATGGAGACGGCACTGTGTCTAATGGAGTGTGGTCAGCCAGTGTATCCTCTAGACATCGTCAGGACCATGAGAGACCAGAGGGCCATGATGATACAAACACCTGTATGTAGACACATGGGTTTGTCTGTCCAGCTGCTCCCAGTCACTTTAAACCATCAGCTATAATATCTCCTCTTTATCTCTGTTATCAGAGCCAGTATCGCTTTGTATGTGAGGCCATCCTGAGAGTCTACGAGGAGGGCCTGGTCAAACCACTCAAGACCGCCATCTACCAGCAGAGAGGACAGGTGGACGAGGAGAGGGAGGAGGAGAAGAAAGAGCAGCAGAAGGCAGGCGAGGGACAAGAAACGACAGCGGCGGAGGAAGGGGAGGCGGCTGTGGTGGAGTTGCTGGAAGGAGGTCTGGACGACGAGGACGACGACGACGACGACGACGAAGAGGTTGAAGTGCTGGATGTGGGAGAAGTGACGGAAGAGGACGAAGAGGAGGAGGAAGTGGAGGAGCCCAGCCTCGCAAGCGCGACCAGCGTGACCAGCGAGACCAGCGTGAACCCTGACTCTGATCCTGCTAACCCGTGACATTTTAACCTCCGTGGGTCATCAGGGGTCACCAGGAGGGAGGCCAGGTGGCCGGAGGAGAGAACAAAAGCACTGTTGCACTTTATGCTGACAAAAATGGAAAAAAAAAAAAGACACACTTACGAACAAGCGTGAAAATGGTGGACAAGCTAGAATAAAAAAAGAAATCCAGCTGTGTTGAATAGGTACCATTAGGGGATGTTGTATGTTCAGGATGCAGAAAAATGTATTCAGAGAATGAAAAGATAAAAGTACGAGAGAATAAAATGTGGATGGGGAGTTGCTGTAGTGCCATAAGTACGAAGGGGAAGGGCTGCCCCCGTGAAGGGTCGCCCTGTCTCCTTCTGAGCGAGTCTGCCAGACGGACCTGCCTTTTTTTAGTGTCCTTTTAGCTGATAAAAGAGATATACCTTATCTTTTGTTCCTCAGAAAGAGTATTTATTGTGATTCAGTTTGTGTCAAACCCTGTCCACTGAACAAAAAAAAGTGTATGTTTGTTTGTATGAATCTAGAACTTCATGCTTTCCTGATTAAATCTTAGGTAGTAAAGTAGTGCGATTCCTCTTCTTCTAACTACTTCTTTAATTTGTTTGCTTTTTTGTGGAAAGAAAAAAAAAACAGTGATTTAATTTATTGTGCTTGGTTTCTATCTTTCTCAGCTTTCGTGTCTAAGTTTCTGACAGCACAGACTGACAGATGGACAGCTGAAAGCACTTTGTGTCTCACCCCTTGTTCAGTGCTGTGGCACGTTGGATTCTTTATTCTGCTTTGTGCTGTGTTTTTGAGCTTAACAGACACACGCACGCTCTGAAGCGGCCATTGTTTTGGCGTGGTGAAGAACATAACTGGTTTACAGAACCTCATGGCCTGTGTTGGCTGGGCACCTCTCTTTCACTTCTGGAGTGGTCACGGCAGCTACTGTTGCTCTACGACTACAGACCTCCCGCTGAAAGACAGAAACTTTGACCTTTCAGCGGGGATCGATTCAGAACAAATTCTCCTCACGTTGCTTAATGTTCAACAGCGCATTAAGGCAACACGAGAAAACTAATGCGGTGTTGGAAGGAGAGGCCTCAGTAGACACACGGCCTCACTGAGTTACAATCTAAGCTATTTCCCAGCTGTCTTGGCTGATAAAGCTAAGAAACAAGGCTGAGGTCAGTTCGTGTCGGTCTTCAATTTCACATGCAATCAATTAAATATTTAAATCAAACCTTCGGCTCACTTGCAACTGACAAAGTGGGCGTCAGGGTCCCTGGTGAAGTGTCCTTGAGCCAGACACTGACTGCATGTGACGCTCTGTGGCTTCCCTCTTGATTGGTTTCCCCAGAGCAGGACAACTTTTAGCAAATGTTGGATCAACCCCAAATGTGTCTTGCTTGCTTTTGCACAGGTCAGTATGTTAGAATACCAAAAAAAAAAAAAATCAGACACCTGTATGATTTTATTAGTTCTCAAGTAGTTGAAAGCTGCTCAGATGTTTATGCAATCAGTATTTGTTTCACCCAAAAAAAAGGAGCTTGCCGACAGTGAACTGACCTCAACCTTGGTGTGATTGGTAAAAACATGACTTTAAAGGCTCCCTCCTCTGACCTCCGCTCATTTAATTTTACATTTTTATTTTTAAATCTCGAGACATTTGAATCCTGCAAACTAGATCAAACGCAGATCTCTGCTGACACATTTGATTGCGGTCATGTGACTCAGCATTAAATTCAGTGAGACTCGTTATTTGTTTTTCCAGGTAATACTTTGTTGTTTTCATTGAATACTTTTTTGCTCAGTGGGGTTCGGAGGTCACTGGAGTTGGGCTTTAAACCAACCTTTGCTGTTTTTTGTTTATTTTTTTTCTAAATCTGTCTGCCAGAGAAGAGTTGACCGTTCAAAGAAGCAGCACAGACACAACATTAAACCAGGACTTTTCCTTTTTTTTTATTAATCTTTCCAAATGGTACTTAATTTTAAGGCACATGTTGACATGTTGTTTTTAAGCCAAGATGTGTTCACGAGTGATAAAAGACTAAGTGATGATTTGTATTTTTTATTCACAAAACCCAGCATCAAGTTGCTTGTTGAGTCTTTCTTTTTGTCCAAGTACAGGTTAAGCTGCACTGTACTTCTCAAAGCGGTATGGAATGAAGTGTAGTCTCTTCATAATCTGAGATATTTTTCATAGCGGCCGCTCCGGTACCTGCTGTCATTGGCTCCTGCCATGGATTCTGCTGGAAAAACCTACTGCTGTGAGAGTGAGTGAGTGTGTGTGTTTGTGTTTGTACACTCAGATTTGTCTGGATCTTTCTCTGTACCTCTCCCTCCTCCATTTCTAACATATACTTGGTTAGCTGTCTGGTCTAAGCCTGCTTGTTTGTTAACTGGAATGAAAGGTTGTGCCATAAAGCCACAAACCTAATCCGACCTGATCCCGGAAGTTGTTTTTTTTTTTTTTTTTTTTTTACTCTGAAGAAATGCATATGGAGCCTTCTTGGAGAGACACACTGTTCTAGTCGGTCCTAAGAAGCAGGCTGAATCCTGTGAAACATTTCGAACCGTGCTCATCTCAAACAGCTGCATCAGTCTTTGTTCCACACGGAGAGGTGGGATCAAGAAGAGCCTGCTTTCCTCTTCGCTCCATTTATTTTTTGTTTTTTTATTTATCTCTCCTGAAGTGCGGCCCTCTTCCAAAATCTGCTTAACTCCTTCTCTCAGGCAACATCAGTCATCATTTCAGCAGTACCCACGCAACATCCACAGTCCATTCTTCTCATTGTTCTTCCCCAGATGCCTCTCTTTTGGACCATTATACATGGATCCCACTCGCTCTGCATGGCCTCGAGGCGAATGGCACATCTGAGCCGAATACCAAGGATACAGTAGTGCCGTATCTGGTTTTCCATAGAAGGACAAACTGAGGCTAGCCAGTGAGCGACTGTCTGAATAGCTGTTTTAAACTTGTTTTTAATTATTATTATTGACAGTTACAAATGCATAGCAGACCCTACATGTATGTGCTTGTAATCAAAAGAACAAAAACACCGTTCAACCCCTAGTGGCTTATTTACGTCAGCGGGGCCACCCCATTTTAATTGCCACCGAATCAAAATGAATTAACGCAGAAGGCCTCCTGATGAAGTGGCATCACTAACGAGATCCAAAAAACCTTGACAATTTTATAACAAGAAAAAAATAAACTTCGGCCCTGCAGTGAAAAGTTAATAATTGATCAATCACGGCTGCCAAGAGTTTCCATCTGCACAAAATGTCCAGAAATGAGCTGTCTGTGTTCAGAGTGTTTTGTTGTTGACACATAATTGGATCTGTCTGTGTGTTTAGGGTACTGATCAAAGGTAGTTTGGAGGGGACCAGACACGGGGAGGGCTCAGGTTAGTTGTATTTTTATAAAGATGAAAACAGCTCTAGTTGGATAGTGAAAGGACAGCACTTTGTAGAAGGCTGAGTGAGCGGTAGTGCTACTGGGGAGAAAATTTTTTTAAAAAGTTGGAGACATAAAGCATTGTTAAAATGAGTTGTTCTTTTTTTTGTCATTTTTATTTTTGTTTTAAAAATAAGACCTGTAGGGAACAAGAGAGGAAAAAAAGAAAAGAACTCCTAACTACACAGTGCCACTTGTTAATTTTGTGTAAATAATACTAGACCATGTAAATACAATGTTGTATATGAAAAAAATCTTTAAAATAAAAGGGAAAATCATTTGTGAGCAGAAAGATTTTGTTTTTATTTTATTTTTGACTCCCCTCCCCCCCCATGGATGATTCAAATGTGACACAAATGGTCTGTGTTTCAAGATTGCTATTTCAAAAAAAAAATTGTTTTATTTTAAACGTAACCTATAACAGCAAGTTTGTATATATACATATATGTATATAAAGAAACACAAAATAATGAGAAATGCTTTACCGTATTACACCCTTGGTTAACTCCTACCTGTGTCATAAAAAGCTTTGTCCTCAGTTGCTTGTTTCTTTCTGGTGTCATGGTTTTACGGTGCTTTGGACATGTCTATAAGCTTGATTGTGAACAATTAAAGCTTGTCTGTCGAAGCATGGAGACGTGGCTTCAGATCACCTTGCTTTTCCACACTGTAAAAGTGAGGTTTGGCAATGTTAGAGTGAGCGGACGAAAAAGATGGCACGAGTGCTGAAGACCTCGACCAGACTCACTTATTTTACATCAGACTTTTGATGTATTGAGATTTATCCGTACAGTGGAGTAAAGCCACATGAGTCACATGAGGTAGCCAAAGTGCTAAATCTCTGTAATGCCAGGCTCCAAAGAAAATAACAAACATACTGATGCTAAGAAGGTTTTCCAAGGAGAAAGAAAGATTTTGAGTTGTGAGGTTAATTATTTAGCAGTAAAGTAGATTTTCTAAGAAATAAGCCCACTTTAAAGATTTATGATAATGTCAGCTGATTCTTCTTTTTTAGTGGTTTTATCAAGACAGAGGCCACAATGGGAGCTGTTACTGCGCATTAAAGCCCCAAAGTGAAAAAACAGATCTACTGTATTTCTGTAATGATAAGGACCACTTGTGTAAATGCAGCAGGTCTTAAAGGTGGTCAAAGTCTACAACAATTGAAGGAGGCTTACATAAATGTGTCTTTGCGTATAGATGTCAATTGTGAGATTACTATAGTTTTGTGTGGCAGAGTTTAGGCAGATTATTGAGGCAGCATAACTAGACATGTTGCAAGGGAAAAGGCCAAACACAGTGTCCACATACATTTTAATCCATCCATCCAATTTCTGTTGCAGGCACTTCTACCCAGTCTACACACACAATATTGTTTGTTATATATACAGTAGAACCCATAAAGATGTATTTTTGGCAAAGCTTTCAACTGGCTCTCAAACATCCAAACAACAACAATCTATACCTATATATACATACATATATATATATATATTTATAATTTGAAATTAATATGGAGAGAGATGTCCCTGCTCCTGGTAGAGATTCAGTGCCTTGTCACATGACAATTACAACATTAAAAATACTTGTTGACAGCGACTCAGTACTCTTAAACACTGCCTCTAAACACAGTCTGCTTCCCTCTACACCCTAAAAATGAACAGGTACAGGTCTGTTTGTCTCTGGCCACATTCAAAACCATTATTCAAATACTACCCACAAGGGGGTGCTGCTGTCTACACTGGTTCGCAGCGCACAGAAAACTAATGATGAGGCCAATCTTCTAACTAACACCGAAAGTTTTAATTTAAATGAAAACTGTTTCATGAATGTATGGATATTTATATTTTTATATGTTTGACTTGTATCAAGCTGTATGTGCAACAATTTAGCAGTCGTTTTATCTGTCCTGGTATTAACAAATGACACTTTAACTGAAAAGTATGAAATATAAACTGTTTAGGTATCTATAATTAAGTGTGTGGGGTTTTTTAGGTAAGCTAATACGCACTACGAGAAGCCCCATTTAACCCTGCCATGTTTGTCGCTTTAAAAATGCTAATCAAGTTTTTGTTAGGGATTTATCGTGACGTCACATCCTGAGGAGCGCTTCGCCTCCTACTTTTTGTTGGGACCTGGGAGAGAGAACATTAGCAGAGGTGGGGGAAAACAGAAGAAAGAGGGACAAGCTGGACACGTACGAGGTTGCTGTTTAGTCGTCTACAATGCAAGCGGACGTGGTTTCCCCGTGAATTCGTACGAGGAGGTTTTTGTAAGTATCCTTTTTATGTAGACCAAGGGTCCACAAGTGGCCGTGGAGCAAGTGTATGTCGTATCCCAGCTTTCGGAGCTTGAAGCGGCGTTTGTTTTGCTGTACGGGGCACGCTTGTTCGGTCGGAGTCTCATGTTATTGCGTGCGTTTGTTTTGCAACGGTTAGCTCGGGCAATAAAACAAGCGCACACCTGTTGCTTGTGGTTACAACAGGTAATTCAGGCCTTAACTGGGTAACTGTTACGTTTGTGATGCTAAGCGTTGTTGTTTTGTTTTTTTTGCACATGCATTAACGTTATACACCTTCTAGCCTGTTTTAATATTTCAGACTTTGTGAGGGGGTTTGTACTGGCCGATGAGCGCAGTCCTTCTCAGCGGTTTCTTCTTCTGCCTGACCTGAACCCTCAAATAACGAGCAAGTTTACGCATCTTTAAAGTTGGCTAACGTTAGCTAACTTTTCCACATTCATTTAGCGAGTGTTTAAACTCCCAATCATATCTCTTCTTTGTCCTTGCTTGGTTCTTGTAACTTTATTCATCCAATTAAAAGTATTCTTTTCAACTGTAAGACATATTTATTCTTGTTATGTCAGTTAGACGTTTGGTTAACGGTTAAACTAGCTGGTATGACGCTGAAAATAACCGTTAACAGTTGAACCTAACTACAATAACGTTACAGTACAGTTACAGCACGTTATATGCGACCCTTCAACGTTACTATGATTATTGATTATCAGTCAATTCTTCCTCTCTTCAGCTCCCAAAAGTGTTGATACTTAATGTAACGTTAATATATAAATGTTTATAACATTTAACTTAGTTTTTGTAATGTCAACTGTCAGTTTACATAGCTAACGTTAGCTAACGTTACATAAAAAACTAATGTATACGGTTAACATAATAACCAAATGTTAAGCCAAAATAATAGTTTCCTTGTGTGGACAGACAGGTAACGTAAGTTAGCCAATGGTAACCTTTTGTGATAATGCCATCAAAAATGCATTTTTTCATTTAATGTCAGGTTCATGGTGGATAATTAACGTTAGTTCCCTGCCAGCTGACATTTCAGCCTACACAAAAACAATGTAATACAACTACATTTTCTAACAGGAACACACTCAGCATCTCTGTTTCTGTGGTCTTAGTTTACAGCTGTTAGCCACCTGACATATTCCCCCTTATGTGTTTTAATAGGTAAATACTATATGAATGTAACAGTTCTGTACAGTTCACTATTTCAAAATTAACCTCTTATACGTGTTAACATCTACCCTCTTCGCTTACAGGTGTGGTAGTGTAACCCTCCCTTTCCCCCGATCCCCATCATGCTGAGTTTCCTGCGCAGGACGCTGGGGCGACGCTCCGTCCGCAAACATGCAGACAAAGCCCGTTTACGGGAGGCCCAGCGTGCCACGACGCACATCCCTGCAGCTGGGGATGCGAAGTCTATCATCACCTGCCGTGTATCCTTGCTGGATGGGACAGACGTCAGTGTTGACCTGCCGGTAAGGAAGGTTGCTAGAGTTTGAGCTTTTCAGGTTGTGTGTGTTCATTACGCCAAAGTGAAGACGTTACCAGTGATCTCCAGCCAGATGATTGTTGATTGTAGGCCCTCATTTTTAGGGATGCACTGAAATCAAAATTCTTGGTCAAAGCCAAAACCGAATATAAGGAGAAAATTTGACAAATACTGAACAAGTACATTCAGTTTGCCTTTTTTACCATTGCATAAATTAAATAGTCAAAATGTGCTTTTTACTCAGTGTTTCCCACAGGAGTTGGAGAGACTGTGGTGGGTAGGTCCGAGGCCCAAGAGGGTCTGGTAAAGTAAATTACATGTATACATTTACTTTTAATGGACACATTAATATGTTTATACTTTCTTTGAACATAATCCAATTATGATAATTCAGCAGTGTCTGCATACAGCATTTATTTTTGTTTATTTTTATTTTTTTTGTGGCTTTCTCGGACACTTTAAAATGCTTCTACAATGCCGACATGCCAAAGTCATTGTTCAGTAAAATTTATTTGGTCTTTTGACTTATTAGGCCGAACACCAAAAGTGCTTTTTTTTGCTATTTTTGGCCAATTAATTTCGTTGACCGAACATTCGGTGCATCCCTAATCATTTTGGATGTTGTGCATTTTGCTATATTATGCTATATATTTGATTGCAGTGAGCCGCAGGGTGTCACAACATTTGGAAGGACAGTTTGACTTTCAAATTCTATTTAACCTGAGAGTTAAAGCACATTAGAAACACTTAATAACATCCCTGTAGAATGTTTAGTAGTTGTACAAGAACATTGAGTATATGTAGTTTAAACTGAGCAAAGGCATTGCATTTGTTCATTTTAGCTGAGGTTTATATCCAAAGCGATTTTACAATTGTTAAATATATCTGAGGTTGCACGTCTTGCTCAGGGACACATGTGTCACAGTGGGGAATCGAACTCAGCTCTCTCCCACCGAAGGCATGTTTTTTTATCCACTGCACCATCACTACCTCATTAGTTCTGTAGTCTTAAGAAGAGAAAACTTGAAGCATTAGAATGATTTTCAGGGGGGTTTGCTTCGTTCTCTTATGCTCACTCACTCTTTCTCAAGCTCTGTTTCTCCCTGATTTTACTTTGTAGCAAAGGTTATTAGAGAGAGAGAGAGAGAATGCATGATTCTTTAACCGGCATGTCAACCTGTAGACTCTGTCTTGTAATGGATGTCCCTGTGTCTCCACTTGTCCTTCAAGTCTGCTTACTGCTCTGGTGTTAAGAGAACAGTTACTGCTCGGCAACTGGATTAGGCGGTAACTATAACCAACACTGAGGTTATGTGAAAGCTGGAAAGTGAAAGTGTAAGTTCTAGTAAGCATTATGTGCCTGTGTCAGTAGAGCAGTGCTTTTAAGCTTGTGTGTGTGAGAGTGTGGTAGCGTTGCTGATCACCTGTAATTCCATGATCCTCTCTGGAGAACACACTTAATCACATGACAGCATCACATGACACGTCAGGCTCATCACCAAGTGGACACAGAAAACTTCACTCTCCCCACTCCTCCCTCCATCATTTGTTGACCTCTTTTAGACAGACACCAGGATTCTGCTGGAAGCAACGTAATGTAACATTTTAGTGACTGTAATTTTGGACCCGAGAGCATGAATATCTGTTTTTCCACCTGTGTGATGTTAAATTTTGCTCAGCTCACAGATCTTACTACTTTCTGTCTCCATTGTGGGTCAAATGTGCAGCATTCCAGTGAGGCCAGTCTGGTATTTAGCTGTCCTGAATGCCTTGGTCTTATCTTAAAATGTATCCATCTGGCTTATATTACCAAGAAATCTTTCGATAAGAGAACATCTTTTCTGGGGCTGCAACTGACAATTATTTTCATTGTTGATCAATTAGCTGTTTGGTGTATAAAATGTCAGAAAACGTTGGAAATGTGTTTCCCAAAGCCCAAGATGACGTCCTCAGATGTCTTGTTTTGTTCATGACCCATTCACATTTAAAAAGCTGAAATCAGAGAATTTTGACTTTTATTCTTAAAAAAAGTCACAAACCCATTAATCAATTATCAGAATTGGTGACCATTAATATAATAGTTAACAACTAATTGATTAACTGTTGCAGCTCTAATCTTTTGTTATTATTATTATTATTAAATCTGTCTTGTCATTGTTTAAAAGTTGTTCATTTCTCCTTTCATTTTTCCTTAGAAATCAAAAATGATTTTCTACATTTGGTAGTTTCTTAAGCCTGAGAACAAGCAGTGATAGTGAGACATGGTACATGGAAACAAATCAACCAGCATTCAAGAATGCTCATCACAATTGCACAGTGTAAGACCTGCTAAATCATTCACATGTGATCGTCCCTATCAGCTCAGTATTGTGTGCACAGAGAGGTTGGACTGATATTCTCATTCAGTCTTTCTTCAAGTGGACTGTTATCTGCTTGCATTGTCTCCCCCTCTGTGTTTCTCTGTCTCTATTGTGCTCTCTTGTTGTTAGACAGAAATCATTACCTTAAGTTTTCACCAGTGTTGTGCTTTTTTTTAAAATTACCCATTTTATTGATGGAGTTCATTGATTTTGCTCTAGCCTAAGTGTGCTTTCATGCCAGCATTTGCAGTGCACGCCTGAAGGAAGTTGAAAATTCAATTGGGTTTCTGAATGCATTCCAGCAGGGCCCTGGCCTTGTGTTAGGTTTCTAAATGGGCTTCTTTTTTGTGCTTCCCCTCCCCCAGATAAAGGTGGCTTCTATCTTATCATCCAACTTTCTTTAAGTGATAGGTCCATAACAAAAACACACCAGCTAGAAGCATTGCGTTGTTTGAATGTGTTGTCTTTTAGATCTTGTGTGTAAGAGAAGACCTCCAGGCTCTTTTTAGTTAAATAAGTAACAGTTAAAAATATATATTTTAGAAAATAACTATACATAATACAGATGCAGTCCACCTATATTTTAACATTCTCCATTTAGTTTAGTTATGATGGTGTAGTCTTTCTTTCCCTAACACCTTTAAAAGTAGACAGTCCCACTTTAGCCCCACTAAAAACTTTTGTTTTTAAGTCTGGTTGAAATGAGTTTCTCAAAGTTAATTGGACAAAGTCAAAAGGTTCTCTTCTCTGTCGTGTCAGCATTCTCGACCCTTATTATGCTGGAGCCTGCGTGTGTTGACAGATACTATAGTGCCTACTGAAACTGGAGGCACCACTTTGTTGAGACGCATATGCATCACCTTTGTAATGCTCAGCGTTTTGGCTTTCTTGATGTTGTAGGGGAGGGTCTTCATATTTGCTAGAAACAGCATAAAAACATAACATAATAACAGCAGAATCATGTTCTAAAAATGTAGGACTGACTGTTTTGTCATCAAGGGGAACTGAACTTTGAGGAACAGTGTGTATATAGACAAACCCTCAGTACAGAAGTAGAGAGGGAAGCTGAGCAGGTTAGCAGGGAAATATCACAGCTTCCCACTATCTGTAGGTTGTCATAGCTACAGTCTCTGAGAGAAACTTAGCACATAGCCTTTTGCTGGCGTCCTTTTTGTGCTTTAAGTTCAGCATATGGTTTAAAAGCGTCGGGTTTGGGGAGTAGGAGGGAATATGTCTGTAAAAGAGGTTTAACAGTTGGTTGTAAATTAAAAAGACTAGCTTCTTTTATTAGATTTTTGTTGTATTGTTCTGTAAAATGCATAACAATGTTATAAATGTTGTTTCTTTTTGGCTTAGCAAGACTTATGTTACACAGTTAAGCATTTGTCTCCATCAAACGGTTCACAGACCCCCAGGTGTCAGCTCAATAGTAGTCAATTCAAGTCAAGCTGGCAACATTTTTGGCGACCCCCTGCTGTATGGCGCAGTTTGTTTTTCTTTTTATATGTTTAGGTGGTTGTAAATTGACAGCCACAATCTTGAAAAAAACTGAATAGGGCTCATTCACATGCTTTAGTGGCTTTCCAGCTGTGTGTGTGTGTCCCTAGTATGTAAGGCCACCCAAAGTTGTCTCCCAGGGATACCCCTGTTTGGCAGTGAGAGCCACGTAATTCCACACAGCCTTATGATTCACATTCCTTCCTTTGAATGTATTTACTTCCTTGTGTTTTGCCGCTTCATCTTTCTCCCCCTACTCCCCTCCCTACAGCCACCCAGACTGTCACCTCCTCTGTTCTCTTGATTTGTAGTCCAGAGAAAAAGTTAAGCTTTATTTATTTTTAAATAAAATGAGTCCCGGCCTTTCTATGTGGAGTTTGCATGTTCTCCCTGTGTCTGAGTGGGTTCTCTCCGGGTGCTCTGGCTTCCTTCCACCATCCAAAGACATGCGGACTAGGTTGATTGGTGACCATAAATTGTCCTTAGGTGTGAGTGTGACTGGTTGTTTGTCTATGTGTGTGGCCCTGCGAAGGATTGGCGACCTGTCCAGGATGTACCCCGCCTTTCGCCTAATGTCAGCTGGGATTGGCTCCAGCCTCCCGCGACCCTGTACTATAAGCTGTTAATGATGGATCGGGTGACAGAAAGTCATTCTGTTGGTGATAGTACATCAAGCTTAGGAAAAAAACTTTACAACAAACTTTAAAGACATACATTATGCATTGAGTGATTTTTTTTTTT
>JAPMOB010214539.1:0-10208 GCA_029875015.1 Lepomis gibbosus
CACACACACACACACACACACACACACACACGTGGGGCGGCCACTGGACCGGCTCAGTCTGGAAATGATCATGTCTCATTAATTGCTGGAATTAATTAAAGCCACCGGGAACACTCCACCGAGCAACAACTTGCGCACATTTGCTTTGGCATGTGTGTGTGTGCTTTCCATGGGGATGTGTTTGAGTGTGTGTGGTGGAGCTGAGAAGTGTGGCCAGAATGTGTGTGTGTGTGTTTGAAGAGTTTTGATTTTGTGAGTATTTACTCGACATGTGAAGGAGAGTGTCAAATTGTGGTCAGAAGGTGTGTGTGGATACGACTGCATGGTTTTGTTTGTGTATTTGACGGTTTATATGTGTGTGTGTGTGTGTTTCTGAGTGTGTATGACCATTTGCTGCATAAATGAGGAATGTCCTGTTCAGGACTGAGCGCATATTAGATGAGTGTTAGAGGTGTGCCCTTTCAAAGTGTGTGTGTGTGTGTGTGTACGTGCACGTAAATGTCTCTCATTTCCATGGCCCAATATTTGCCATGGAGCAAAGCCCAGCCTTTAGCCTAATGAAGGAAACTAATCACGTCCTCTGTGATCACACACACACACACTGCTCTTATTACTGGGCACACACACAAGACTCCAGGGAGAATAGAAGAAGAGATGTAGGGAGGGATGGAGGGCGTGAGAAGGAAAGGGAGAGAGGATGGAGAGGAAAGGAGGCATTATGAACCCATAATGCTTCTGTCTGCGGTCTAAAGCCTGTACTTTGTTTTGAGCAGTTGCCAGCACTGAGAGAACCGACCTGACTCTTTCTACTGACACTGATCACTTCTCGCTCTGCTAGAGAAAACACTTAAGCACTCAGAGGAACAGGTAATTTCCAGACATCTAGAAAGTCTATATGTGAACTTTGGAAAATTGAAATCATTACCTCAAAGTCATCATTCAGTCCGGCATCATAGGGATTTAACTTTTCCTTTGTTTACATAGTGAACGTTTAAAGTAAGCTTTCTAAAAGGATAATTGGGGTTTATTACCATTTGGATCTTTGGCCATCATTTCTATTGATTACAGTAACAGTAAGAACATCAGAGTAATGGCTGAAATCATTCAATTAGTACAAGAAAGTCAGACGACAAGAAACATGAGCAGTCAGACGATCAGACAAGTTTTAAGCCTAAAGTTTATCAAGTTTATCTAAACTACTTTATTTGGAGGAAAAACTAAAAGTGTGTGCACTTGATAGTAATAATCTCTCATTAAGCAGGAAAGCTGTGTGTGCACCACAACAGAAAGTACAGTAGAGGCAATGCTGAAGCGGGAAGTCAGTCTGTAAACTGTGATTGATGTTTACAAAGACACTTTGAGTAACTATTTTAACACAAGATACGTTTGACTAATCTAGGTGTTTTTTTTCAAAGAAAAATTGTTGTTCATAGTTACATTGGACTTTTGTAGTGATGTCAAAGTATTCCCGTACTTCAGGAATTAATTTGATGAATATAATGTTATTATTACTGATAAAAAGGACAGCCGAGACTAAGTACATAATATTTTTGAATATTTTATTGAATATTGGGCATGTTCAAAAATGTATCAATTTTTAAAAAAGCTTTCTGATTGAGTTGTTTATGAGACAGTTTCATCAAGAAAAGTCTGTGCTGGAACCAGCTGGGTTTGTTTCAACAGTTTTATTTATTTCTTGTTTGTTTTAACAGCCTCAGTTGTGCTATTTTCAAACATGACACAAAGTTAAGATCTTTTTGTAAAGTAGAAAACAGTGTTTTTTTGTTGATAAATCACAAATGACCAAACCTGGTCTTTACTAAGAACCCATTCCAAAAAATGGGGGAAAGTCAGATTGGCAGATTGTGTGGTGCTGAAGTTTACTCTTCTTTTCTCCATAATTACAGAATCATGAAATTAGAGTGACTTTGAATTATTTAATTTAGGTTTTGTTAGAGGATATATTTTTAAAGTATAGATAGAAGAAATAAAAAAATGGGGCTTTGTCTCTGAAAGGTAATTATTAATTTTGTGTCAGTCTTTCAGCAGGAGACGGTGTCACCACACACAGTGAGCTGGGACAGGGAGTGTGTCTGTGTGTAAAAGCATGTGTTCTCAGTCTCGGCTCAGTAGCTATTGACCCGCAACGAGGCCCTAAGCATCGATCACACATGTGCACAAGAACACAGTAAGTTTTTATAGTTAGTGACAGCTGACGAATCCCCCGCCCTGACCTCTAACCTCAGGCTCTGCCTTCTGTACCCCCCAGCTAATTGACATGTCTCCTCTGATAAACTCTCTCTCTCTCACACAAAGACACACAGAAACAGAGACACACACACGCAATGACAAAAACTATCCCCAAGATCCACACATAACATGATATAAAGTTTTTTTTCAGCAGAGGTAAAAAGGAAAGAAAAATACAAGTCATCGAAAGACTGTCATCATTAAGAAAAATGAACAACAGATAGATGTAAAGAGGCAGAGAGCTCATAATCTTTATTGCCGATGTACAAATCGGCATGAGTCGTACAGGACAAAAGAATAATGAGGGTTTATCATTCAAAGCTATATACAGGACGCTTCAAAAGACTTTCAGAACTTCTGCTGTGCACACACTATTTTATATTTGCCATGCATGAGTTGGCATTTCAACATTTTATCATTTAAAAAAAGTACCCAAACAAAACCAACCAAATTGTATGAGTAACAGCGTGTTTTCACAGGAGGAGTTGCGGCCGAGTCGTCCGTTTCATTTGTGTATGAACGAACATCTTAATCTTAATCTATCCAGCTATCTACACAGGCTGCGTAAATCAGGAGATCGTGTATTGAGCTTTGAGCTCTGCCAAAATGCAACGCTGAGGTGTCAAAAACTGCTGTTCTTTGAATGGCCACTTGAGGCTGGCTTCAAAAGTGGGTCTTCATAGACCCTAATGTTAAAATGCCCAACTTTACAGCACTAATAAAAATCTTTACAGCCTGGTACAAAACATGGTTTTTGCTATAGCTAATTTAGCCCTAGCTTCACAAAAGCTCTTCAGGAAGCTATGGCCGATGTCACAGCCACTATGTCCGGGTGCAGCTGCTGCTGGTCTGCTTGCATGCTGCTCACGCCACACCTCCTGTGTAGACAGTGTAAAAATATAGCACCAAAACAACTAAGATGTCCAGTACAGTATCTACATCACTCATGAGATTTGACCCACATGATAAAGCGCAATGCAAAATAAACAGTAATAATCAATAGGGTGCATAAAGTGAAGCCAATCCAGGGGAAAGCCTGGGAAGCTTACAGATAGATGGAAAGTTCTCTGTTTATAAATTACTTGTTAGCTGCCAAGTATGGGAACAAATAATAAACTACATGCACTCCTCAATCATGTACCTTTTTGGTCACTTGAAGGCAGCAGAACAAGCTTAAAAACATCTGATGTATTATCACCACATTTGTTAAGTAAATGTGTTCACAAACGGTTGCCTGTTTATGCATCAAGCAGACACAGAGCAACTTTATTATTCATTTGGAGTGTTTGGGTCCGATGGATGTATTGTAAGCTCTGGTTTGGTCTCCACCAACTGACTGAGGGAGAAAATATCTGGCTCATAGGTGTTGTATGTTCCACTTTCTTCAACAGTTGGTCTCTTAACTGTGTCTGTTTGCTGAACAGTTAGTGTAGAGTGGATTTATCAGAACTTGCTTGTTGAAACTGCTGGCTGCAGCTGGAAACAAGTGGGTTTGTCAAAAATCAATAAACTGTCAGAGAACAAAATAGTTTACGGTTTCCCATTTAGGGCAAGAAAAAAGCACTATCCTTTTGATATTTGCAATCTCTTATTTGTTTACCCTCGCTCAACATGAAGAGCAGATTGATTATTTTTGCATCCTGTTCCTGTCCCTGATTCCTGTAATTTGGTTTCTGTGAGTATGAAAACGACTGAGCGTGGACGAGAGAGAGAGAGAGAGAGAGAGAGAGAGAGAGAGAGAGAACGAATAGGGGAAAGGAACAAAGAGTGCGAGTGACGAGTGCAGTAGCAGCTGCAGTCCCACATGTGTTACCTATTGGGTTTTGCATGGGACAAGGAGAGATAGAGACCCAAAGAGAGGCCTACACTTCCCAAGCCGCCGCTGGAAAAGTATACTCTACAATTCATTGCTTCCTTCTTGCCAAATTAAAGGTCTCTTGTTAAAAAATTGGGGGGTGGGGGTGGAATGGGAAATGGGGCAACAAAGGGGGGCTTTTATTACAAAGCAAAACAGCCCCAGATCGTATCAAAACAGCAAACCTCATCTGTGTTAGACTCTCTGTACGATGTGAGCCTTTAAACCTTGTGATATGTGGTTTTAGTTTGTAAGCATATTTTTTGTCTTTGTTATTAAGCTTTACACTTTTTCTGTATTTCTTGTTCTGAAATGTGGAACGACCCTGTCATATAGTTTATTAGTGATTCAGCAAACTCTCTTGTAAAATGATTGTATGGATATCTGCCCATACATGTGTTTCTATTAAATAAAAACAGACAATTATTCTGCAGTAATTTATATGTTTTGATGAGAACTAAATATGTGTTATTTTATTTATCATTAAATGCGGTTTCTTCAAGCCTTCAAGCTAGTGTGAGCAAGAAAGACAAAGGGAAATAAAAACTGGAGTTCGCCAAACCGCTAACCCTCACATTATTCTGACACTTAAATATCTCTTTTCACATGATATTAAAACATCAAGTCTACTTTTTGTCCAAAGTTATGGGGTCCAAACCTTGTATAGCCGAACTGACCCATGAAACATATGAACAGAACTGGTAGCCACCATAAAATACATTAGATTAACGGTTATATCCCATAACATAGCTGCCGTGGCCTTAATGTGAAAAGCAGCAGGGGGTGTGAAGGCCGGTTCCTCCCCGCTGGAAGCTGTACTTCCTACATGGGCCTCCCAGAGGAAGAACATTCATTCCTTCTGGAAGGTTCCCTCAGGAGCCAAAGCCTGAATGGACACTACCGCAAAAACACTGCCTCCTTACCACATGTTACATGACCTGAGGACACACACACACACACATACACAAACACACACACATCTGGGTTTCCACCTCTGAAAGACTGTCTGGTTTGTTGATGGTTATCGTTGCCAGAATAGTTCCTGCCTCTCTATTCCTCCCCCTACTCTTCCCTAAGTCTTTCACTCCCTCTCCCCTCTGTTTGGCTTTCATTCTCTCTTAGCCATAATTTAGAGAAGTTATCAACAGGCCTTTAATTCGTTAGATTGCTCCCTGTTGCGTCATACTGGCTTAATAAACAGTTGATATATTTTTCCCATAGTAGCTGCTGTTATTTCACTTCAAATATCATCTCCTTGTCCTTGCAGTAAATTAAAGAGCTTGAAAGTGTTGGTGCAGCTATGATTTTCCCCATCAAATATGCAAAAAATATAATGTTTCTATTTAGAATCTACTAAAACGTTACATAAATTACCCACTTTTCTCAATTTGATGTGATGCATTCAATGACAGTCTTTTGAGTGTTAACAAGTAGAAAGTACATCAGAGATTGTTTACCTAATCAAAGGGAACAATTTATGTCCTTGTATATCTGAGTTTGAATGAAGAAATAATGTAGATTAAAAACCATTATGGTAACCATTTGTAATTTAAGCATGAAGGGGTCATCCTCGACTTTGGGCACAGGTCTGATAAAATATTCTAAACTCAAGGTTCGCTTGGAACTTTTGACCATATACAACCATCCTGTTTTTGCAAATGGACCGTGCTTGGTTCTCATCATGTCACCTCAGTCATGTGATAAGCCATTTTGCGCATTATCATATAAGCGCATATTTTGCTTTTCATGGTTCATTTCATGCCATTTAGTCTGTACTGACTTTTATTGTGCAGAAACAGCATGTATTTTTCCGAGTTAATGTCAGAGAAAAAAAATGTCAGGTGATTTAGTATAAGGAGTGCCAAAGTCTGCATAGGGAGGAGGCTGGAGTGGAAGGATGGTGAAACAAACATAGGATTTTAATCCAGGAGACTAGGTCTCTTTTAAAACCTAACCAAGTAGTTCTATGGCAGGATTACAGAGATTCCTATCTGAGGTCTTACGTTGTTAAGATAGGAAGAGTCTAATATAGGATTTTTCTCAATTTGGTTTTACGGAAGCAAATCCTAACTAACTTTAAGAATCTTATCTTACTTCATCTTTTATTTAAGATACTGAATTATACATTGAAACTACATTATACATTGTAAAATTGAGCAAAAACATAAAGACAGATGAGGTAGAGGTGTTATAACCTTTAACCATATTTACTGCACTTCACTTAGGGGTGTACTCTCTTTATTCCGGCAACAACTGAGCTCCCACGGGACCACGGGAGAGACTACAGCTAGCTGTCTAAAAACACTATTTAGGTGAATTTAAACAGTGGCTAAGTTGCTAAATGCATCTTTTTGACATGTAAGAGTGTTGCAAGCACCAATCCGGCTCGTTTTTTTTCTATAGACAGTACTCACAGAGTACACAGAGAAAGGCAGCTCTTGTGTCTAAAGAGTAGAAGAAAACCGGTGGTGGCTCCTGCTGTGCTCTTCACCAACCACGGCAGAAACCTGTAATGTCAGTCTCCTCAGGAAAGTGAATTAGACGGTAATAAAGCTAATGTTGCCATGTTTTTCATAGTTTTCTTGTCTTTACCGATCTCCTATCGTTGACTTGGACTGGGATACTTCTGTTACATCTGGCCTTTACATTATGTTACATAATGATGCATTTTCTAGCCTTAGAATGGCCAAAAGCCTTTTCTACTAACGAAATGTCATTAAACAGCAATACATCGTTAGGATCTGACATAAGCCTCTCAGTGAATAAGTTCCGCTTGTTGATATTTTGTTGATTAAAAGAGCAGCCATGTGGATCAAAGAAGTTAGCAAACACTACCTAGAGGGAAAGCAGAAGTTAGGACAGCTTGAAAGTTATTCTAAAGTTAGGAGAGTTTAATTAAGATTTTAAGAAGTTAGGGTGCTTGTGTAATAAACCTTTCCTATCTTAAGTTAGGATAGGAACATTGACTAAGGAACTGTCAATGTCCAGTTCTCTACTGACCTACCTGCTAAAGCTCAATAAACTCCCAACTGGAAGGGTTTCAGGACAAGTACGGCGGATACAACTCGAGTCACATTATGAGCTTTATTGTGCACACATACACAATACTCATCCACAATAGCCTGAATGCTACCGCTACGCTAGCCTGTTAGTGATGTTAGTTAGTCAGATATGTTAGGTTGTAAACCTGCAATGAAAACACAAACACCAGAGTTAACTAATAAAATTACCCAATCATGTGATATTAAGTTTTGATCTGAATTACTAGCAACGCTAGTTTATGGTCACTCACCGGCAAGGTGTACCATTCCTGAGCATCAACTAAATGAAAATGAAACCTAAAGGCGAAACGCCTGCGCACTGTAACTAATTAAGCATACACAGAAAAGATCTGGAGACCAGGAATAATAAACAAACCTTTAGCCTAGTAAGAATATAATATATATGCCTTCATTTGGAATAAGTCCGTAGATGTACACACTTATCTTCTTGAATACCCAAGAACATAATAAAACATCCATCACCTGTTCTGTAATACAGCCACTGGCGCCTAAACCCAAGCAAACTTGTTACCATGATCACGAAGATCACCTGACTTTGTCCTTTCCTGCACATCCAAAAGTCATCAAATACACCATCTGTAATGACGTTAAATAACACACAAAAAGATTAAAATGTATTACCATGACACACAAGTGCCTAGCGTGATACATGAGATCACATTGGAAAAACACGGCATGTCAGCTTGAGGTGACGCATCGACTTGTCTGGATCCACCACCGTCCCAGCGTCAATGTGTGTCAAATTTTCATAAAAACTGCCATTTTATCACTTTGGCTCACAAGACTGGCAAATCCTGGCAACTGCACCGTGAGTAATTCCGCAGCCATTCCTCAATTCATGTAGTGTATCTTTCTATTCTGTGACTTTATTTTTATTTTTACGAGAACTATAAAATTCCCTGAATTTACTGCATGGGAAACTAATTTAGCCTTGCGTTCTTTTTGCAAAAAATAAAAACATTAATGAATAAAATAAAAACTATTCAAAATATGACAAATATCTGCATAATATGTCCTTTTCAGTAATGTACAATCAGGACTAATGTACAAAACAATAATGTAAGATTGCTTATAATATTCTACAGTGTTTTACCACTAAATTTATAAGGAAGCTATTCCAGCACAAGGTCACGGACAGGACTTAACGGCCGTAAAACCCCTAAACTTTCCGTTACAGCATGCCACAAGTCCATAAGCGTTACCCCACCCTGGTACACGACCAGGCAATAATATTTGGAACATTGTCCACATCTCTAGCTGTAATCACCACGAGCATTAGCCTCTGGCCAAGAATAGCCGATCAGATAATGTGGATGCAGAGACATTAGCGGAACATTACACACACATTAAACAGCCAGGCATCTCATCAGTGCTCCGTCAACACAGCCAAGGCCAACAAATAGCTCCGGAGATGGCGTGATAGCCTACGGTGGGGATTTTGTTGGCACGCACAACCTTTGGAGTGCCGGTACAAGAACAAATGTTGCTACCTAAAAATGTTGTTGACAAGCTACAAGCCCAGAGATTAAAAGCAGTCAGGAGGTCAGAGTGATGGTGGGATGACCTTCCAGTCTCACTCCAGTAAATTCAGGGGAGTCCCTATTTCTTCTGCTGTTGGCTTGAGGACACTGAAGTCACGTCCTCAGTATTGTTTCTGTGAATTTGCGGATTTTAACCACCTGAGAGGGTTCAAAAAGAGGGTTAGACTAAATATCTTTAAATTTAACCATTTAGACCATTAATTTAATTAAAATAAATGTTAAACAAATATAAAAAGAAAAGAATGTGTTGAAAGATTTAAAGCTGCCATTGGTTGATTATTTTTGTTTCTGAACACACGACATGGATTTAGAGAACATGCAGATGGTGATGAGCTGGATTTGTTTAGCACACACTTGACAAACTGATGGATTTCAGGGAACTGAAATGGATGCCATGAAAAACTTTTAATCACCAGCTGACTTAGGGTGGTTGGCAAACATTTGCCTGTGTGGAGCTCAAGCTTGACATCCAGTCGGACCCGAGGAGCATACACGTGACAAGTTGAAATAAAAAAAAGCAAGAAGTTTTATTTTGAGAACACACGTTTGACATGTTTGACACGCGCTTGAAAACCAGCTGTAATTTGGTGAACACACCACACCAATTAAAATGCCATGTAACCCCCTGATGAGGCAAAAATACAAACTCCTGTGGCACTCCAACAACCAAACGAATCTCGTAAACCTAGAATTCAAGCTTTTTTCCCCAAAATTACCAGAACCAATCCCCTACAGATTTCCTGTAAGTCCTGATCCACACTTTGACTTGTTAGACGATCAGTGCCAATTCACCAATGTAATCAGATTTTAAGACATGGTAGTGTGTACTTATATCAACAGGCACACACACTCTTGACCTTCCCAACAGTGTATGTAATGTTATGCGGTTTTGTAAGTGATGTGGTTGAAATTAGCTTGCTCAATTATTTAAATCTTTTCTCAGTTTTTTTATGATGCATAATGCAGACAAAGATACACATGTCACATGCACCCATTCACACACATTCATACACTGATGGCAGAGGCTAACATGTCAACTATTCATCAGAGAGAGAAATTAACATTCACACACTGATGGAACAGCCATTGTGTGCAAGTTGGGGTTCAGGACACTTCAACATGGAGGAGCCTGGGGATCGAACCACCTCCCAAGCCACAGCCACCCCACAGCAATGCTGTCTTCCAACAGCCTGCAGGTATATGACAGTATCTAAGTAATGACCTACTCTTACACAATATAAACACCATTAAACATTTACACACCACACAGACACAACATTCAAGCTTAGTTTCATGAGCCACATATTTTGCTTTCCATCTGCAAGTACAGTTACCCTTAAAATATGTGTGTGTGGCAATGGCCAAACAAGGCTTTCATTTTCTGACTGTGTTTTTATTCGCAGGGTGGTGAGTTGGGAATAGAGAGACCTCTATCTGTTGCACACATCAACACACACACACACACACACACACACACACACACACACACACACACACACA
>JAPMOB010214540.1:0-15502 GCA_029875015.1 Lepomis gibbosus
CTTTTACCACGTCATGCCGACGTAGGGGGCAGGGGGCGGGGTTATTGTAACCAACATCACAGTGACGTAATGACGTCGTTTGCTGGGCTCTCCAGTCAGTGGAAAGAGAAACAGGTTCTGAGAAGGTTCGCAAGTTGAACCAACTTTGAACCAGCACCAGTTCCGAACCAGTTCTTTTTTTGGTGGAAAAGGGGCTTGAGAGGCTGCCGAGCCCAGCTCCAGTCCTGGTGCCCACTTCAGACTTAGTTAGCTAATAGGACGGCTAGCTGAGCTAACTAGCTAATGGCTGCCACGACCTTATATGTAATATGCTGCCCCTGTGGGCTGACGCACCTTTGGGGCCAGTGTAACGTAAATGTGGCCCATTGGGTAATTCACCATACTGACACTGGGCTCGGCCAATCCCATCTCTAACTGGCCCCGCCCACTCTGCTCTCTGTTTCAAACACGGTATAACCTAAATATTTGTGGCTGCAGTAACTTCAGCATCCTATTTTTTGGAGTATAAATTTGACAAGTAAAGAGTCTCAGTTCTTACACACCGTATCTTTAATGTAAACATTGAATAAACATAAATTTAATATGTTCAGGATCTCTTTTCTTGATGTAGCAACTAGACAGCATCACCACCCGATCTACTGTGAATCCTGAACTTATCCAAAACCAGATTAGTATCCTATCATGTTATTATGAGACGTCTTTAGATAAATGCATGTTGTTTGTAGCAACACAAGATGAAACAAGATGAACAGTTTAAAAAAATGTTAGACAGATAAAGATTGCCTAGCGAGCCTGGGGCCTGCTTCTTGCTAACAAACTAGTAAAGTCTTTCTAACTTACCTCGAATATTTTAGTTAATTAAACACAAGTAAACCCTTTGTGAGTTCTGTAAATGTTGCTATAACATTAATAATGTTCAGAAAAGTTTAAAAAATGAACTTGCACTGTTGTAGCTGATGGTAAAAATGATGTATGGGCGAACTTGAAAAGCACTGGCTCAACAGAGAAGTGCTATTACAGTACATTGTGTCTTTTATTGTAATTGATCAGGTGAAAGTTTTGGTTCTTTTGTGCCGTCGATTTGACCCTGAGACTTTTATCTGCTTCCTTGAGCTGCACAGCTAACCTTACTCCTCTCATACCCTCCTTCTAAACAGTGTGGGATAAAATTCTCAAGTTAAGATGTGATAACACAAACTTTAACCCGCTGCCTTTGTCACCTGCAGCACCTGATACTGCAGGAGGACCGGAGCTGCATCCTGAAGCTCTCCCTGGAGAAGCTGAGGTTCCTGGAGGACCCCGAGGCCTACCTGCGGCGCTCCGTCCTCATCAACAACCTGCTGAGGAAGATCAACCATGAGGAGGAGGAGCTGGAGGCTGAGGAAGAGGAGGAGGAAGAAGATGAAGTAGAAGAAGAAGAAGAAGAAGAAGAGGAGGAGGTCATAGGAGAGAGGGGGCAGCAGAGGCTGTTGTACCCGGACAGGAAGAGGGTGAAGGTGCTGGTGATGGACTGCTGCTCTCCGGCGTTCGGCCTGGAGGAGCTTCAGCATTACCGGCTGGTGCCCTGTTACCCGACAGCCGGATGCCTGTACAGCCTGGGTACCTGCCCGGGCCTGACCCCCAACCACCAAGTCCTTCTGTACAATCTGGACGATAATGGCTGACCGCCCAGACCCTCGCTGTCACGCCTCTAATTCTAAGCTGAGAAATGCAACTTGCAGTTCACGTTACGGGCACCTGGACAAAATCGCCAGGGAGGACGCCTTCTTACTAAAAACCTTTGAGGGACAGGGGACGTAGGGTCTGTTTATAGTTTGCTGTCAGGACGTCACCTTCGCTGAGAGACAGCTGCTGATTCTTCTTCGGCCTCAGGATCAGCAGAGTTCTCCGATGCTGATGTCGCAGAGAGACCTGAAGCAGGCAGGATCTTTTTATGTTTTATTTTTTTGCTGTTTTTTTTTTGCTGATGTTGTGTTATTGATTTTTACTGTTTTATTGTTGCTCATGTGAACCGTGAGCGTATTCAGGGATTTACAAGACTGCGAGCTACTTTTTAACGCACCCTGGCTTGGGTGGAGAATATGCGCTGACGTATGCTTCGGTTATCTGTTAATTTTATGAAATATTCTGTGTAACATTCCCTGGACTGTGTGAACTGTCATTGCTACTCAGGTGTGTTTACTGCCTGTTGGATGACTGTTTCTTTCTATGTTATTTGATGTTCTGTGTTCATTCAGCGTGCTGCTCAGTTATTTTTCTTTTTGCACTACTTTGCTGCCCTCTGCTGGTGAAAGAACACATCTCTGAGCCCTGGTTAGTGGCTGATGGTTCAAATCCCACAATGCAATAAAAAATAATGAGAAAAGATGGTAACACTTTACTTTAAGTGTCCCTATTTTACATTTAGATTGTTTATAACACACTATAATACAATTGTGTTATTATTAAAGTAAAGCACAGATATAATAATATAAAATATGTCTAGGGAGAACTTATAAATGTTGACAAATACTATATATTTATAAACATGTACAATTAGATTGTAGTGTGCTATAAACCATATATTAAAATGTATGCTTACAATGTTAAAATGAGGTTAAAGAAACATTTTTCCAACAGGGGTACTAATCTTGCTTTTTGTTGTTTTCCCTTTTTAGTTATATGGTGAAAGAAGTCATGTTTTGCTTTGTGTGGTTTTAAAAAAAGGAAATCTCTTCTCATTCTCTTCAACTCTAAGAACATTTCCAAAAACAGTTGGCACCCTGTGTAAAGTGTAGGAAAAAAATGTGCTAAACATTGAAAGCTCATATTTAATTTAAAAATATCACAAAGACATCTGATCAAATGTTTTTGTTGTTTGCATAATTAATTTCGAATTTGATGCCAGCAACACGTTTCAAAGAAGTTCGGACAGCAGCAACAAAAGACTGGAAAAGTTGTGAAATGCTAAAAGGCAACACGGCGTGGAACATCTCACAATTAATTATGGAGAGGCAGCAGGTTAATAACATGACTGGGTTTAAAAAGAGTTGTTAAGAAGTAAAGATGGGGAGGGGCTTCACCACTCTGTGAAAGACTGCGCTCTCACAAGTAGTAATGTTTCCTCACATAAAACTGATTGTGGTATTTTATTCTCTACGGTACATCGTGTAATTAAGAGTCAGAGAATCTGAATAAATCTCTGTAGCAACGGAGAAGGCCGAACCTGATTCTGTAGTTACTACATGGTGACTGATGACTGCATGGGCTCAGGAACGTTTCCATAAACATCCGTCTGCATCCACAAATGCATGTTGAAACTCTACTATTAAATTAAACATAGGGGTTCAATGTTTTGCACGTCATCACATTTTGTTTTAAATTTTACACAGCGTGCAAACCTTTCTGGAAACAGGGTTGTAATCTGTGAAAGATTTTTGGGCCTGTTGTGGTTTTAAAGCAGAATTTCAGAGAGCAGAATGTGTTTGAATTTATATTATATCCCATATTTTCTAACTCAATCTCTGGTTATAACAGCAGATGTTATGTTGTCACATGGGACTGAGTTTTGCTTTTAAAGCTTAGCTGACTGATCTGACGACCGTGATATAACGATTCATCCTCTTTCAGTGTCTCTTTCTGTGTTTCGAGTGTTCGGTCTCTGTCCAGGAGTTTCACTGGGTTTGAAAATGTCTTGATAACAATCACCGTAATGGAAAACAACAACTACAAACAACAAATGCAGGCAACTATTAAAGAGAAAGAGATTTTAAGAATTTATATTTTGATGAAAATTCCATATTTAAGATAAAGTATTTTGAAAAAGGACAGTTCAACTTTTTTTTCAGGTGATTGATAATCAAATAAAGGATATGAGATGACACTATTTTTATGTGTTTTAATGCATCTTTGTTTAGCGAAGTAGTGAGATGTACTTAATCTATCCGTCCATCTATCTATCTATCTATCTATCACGAATAGCTTGTATTTCTACGTTTATATAGTATTTTATTTTTACTATTTGCTTTGTTTTTGTTTGTATTTACTGTATTTCAGAGGTTAATTTTAAGAGACATGTAAGTTGCGCCTCGAAATAGGCTACAGACCAAGCGCGGTCACGTTACGTCGTCACGTATTGGGCATGTCTATCATGCGTGCGCGCCGGAACTACTGTTGCTTTCAAGTGCTCCTTCCAAAATCCAACGTTGGAGGCTCAAATCTAAAATGGCTTCATTCCCTAATTAAGTATCCGGATCTACTTTTTTTTTGTTAACATGCCGTTGTTTTCTTGCATGTGCGTGTTCAAAAGGTTCTGATAAAAGCAGGACATTTACACAGTTTTCAAAGTTCAGACATGATTAAATGTCACCATTAAAGAAGCTCAAGTGAAACTGGAAGGACATTTTAATTCAGTCTATGCAGGGCTGATGCCAAGATTTTTGAAAATACCGGGGTCATGCCTCCAAGACCCCCGTGCACCCCTAAAGGTTTTTATTAGGCCTATACAGATGATCTATATTTTATTTATTTAGTTTTTAAGTGTTTTCTGTAAATTATATTTCTGCTATAAAAATTCAGATAGAGAAATGCTGAGTGCATTATGTGCAAAGTATTGACCAGGAGAAGTTCAGTGATGAGATGTTTCCTGATTTCAGGAATATCTAATCCAAACAACCTGGAATCAGAGAAATAATCTGATTTTACAGCTAAGTACATGACATTTATTCTTTTAGCTGATGCTTTTATCCAAAGTGCAATTGCTATGTATGTCAGAGGTCAACGCCTCTGGAGCAACTAGGGGTTAAGTGTCTTGCTCAGGGACACATTGATGGACGTGCCACAGTGGGGAATTGAACCCGGGTATCTCACACCAAAGAAATGTGTCTTATCAACTGCACCATCTTTTGCCTGTGAGAAATGTGCCTACTGACAGTTTAAAGACCAATTTAAGGATATAAGAGAAATAAATAGAGCTTAAAACAGGTACACAGGTTAAAGAAAACAAACTATTATTTACACACAATTAAGTGAGAAAATAGGTTTATCTATTTTAAAAGCAACAATAACCAACAATATACAATATATATGCTATACAAATCAAGTTATTGTCTGTAAATTGTAAACTAGCGCAAGTAAATATATTTAATTGTAGGACGCAAACTCGCCCCAAGGTTACTAAATTCACAGTAAAAAAAAATACTGAAGACTAGCGTCCTGAATCTACCTCCGGCGCTGGAGTTGCAAGATTTCCGACACACTAGAAGGCGACAGGGCAGGCGCGCTCCGTGTTTATCTGTCAGTTTACAGGCTGCTCCTCCTCCACGCAGATAGCGGGACCCTGAACGCACCTGGACGCTGTCGAACAAGAAACGAACCGTTCGGTTGATAGGTTCTCTTGGACAACTACATTTAATATCTGGTTGAAAACCCCGACCTGCCGTTTCTAACTTGTTATAGTTTAAAAATAAACGGTTCGCGGTTTACTTCTGAGCGACACTCTGCCGTGATGCTCGGGCTAGCTAGCTAACGTTAGCCGGGGAGCTCATCCAACTGTTCGGGGGGGGGGAGGAAAGTAGCGGAGCCCGTGTTCGTTCTTCCAGCCGTTTAGAGGGTGAATAAATCGGGTCAAACATGGAGAAAAGTAACCGTCTCGTAGAACTGTTCCACTATCTACAAGACCCCCACCTTGTAGCCCGTTTTCAGCGTATTTGCGGGGTCCGCGGGACGTTTTCAAGAACCGTCTGCGCTGATAGCAGCAGCGGCAGCAGCAAGGAGGAAGACCGGGCTCACTCGCATGACAACGGGGCTTGCCACCATCACATCGCCGCGGGGAATGAGAGTGAAAACTTCGGAGCTGGAGAAGGGGAGAAAGTCGGGACGACAGGAGTGGGTGTTCGGAAGAGGATTACCGAGCCTAACCGCGGGGAGGAAATTGGAAACCCTCCACAGAACGGGGCGGTTGTGTCCGCTGCCACCGCCGGGGGAGAGACAGTTGGTGCGGGGAGTAACGGTCGCAGCATCGCCGGGGTCACCGCCGCTGGTTCGGACGCTTACAGCGGGGCTGGACCGGACTTTTTTGGGTCAACCGAGTCCGAGGAGAGGGAAACTGAGAAGGGCAATAAAGTCCCGGAACCCACGGGGAGCAGCAAGCTGAAACCCCTCCGCAAGAACTCTCTAACGGGGGACGCAGGGCAGGAGTTCCTCATAGAGAACCGGTTCTTGTACTACCTGTTCACTCTCGGAACCGAGCTGGGCAACGAGCTCTTCTACATCACCTTTTTCCCCTTCGTCGTGTGGAACGTGGACGCCTTCGTGGGCAGGAGGCTGATCATGGTCTGGGTCTGGGTCATGTACCTGGGGCAGTGCACCAAGGACGTGATCAGATGGTCTCGGCCCGCTTCACCACCAGTGGTCAAGGTGGAGATGTTCTACAACTCGGAGTACAGCATGCCGTCCACACACGCCATGTCGGGCACGGCCATCCCCATCTCCCTGTTCTTCATGACCTACGGCCGGTGGGAGGTACAGTGAACGCACCTCACCACAATAAGCTGTCATTGTTTAGAAAATGAAAAGTGTTTAGAAATAATCTGAAATGTGAGTTGCAGCAACAGGAGGAGAAGTTGTCAGGAGCTACTTCCTCCTCCTGAGGGAAACTGAGAAAGTTCCTCTATATTATATTTCACAACATTGGCATCAAAAGTGGTGACAATAAAATTAAACACATTTGTCCTTCTTACCAGAACTGTGCAACATGAGACAAATATTACAACTAAAAGAGCTTTGTCTGATATTTATCAGAAGCCATATTGGGAACAAAATAATGCTGAATATATTGTTAAATTATCATAAAACTTAAGTTAATAACCCAGCTTTTATTTGTTTAAATCACTGAATTCACCCTGCCTTTATATGGGACAGGCCACTAATTCCTTTTCCATGCTGATAAATCTGAATGAAAAATCCTTTGGTGCTCATTCTTTTTGTAAAATTAACTGATTCATAGGCGTCATTTATGCTGGGGACAACAAATGGCTGATGTTGTCTCCATCACTTTAAAAAAAAGCACAATATGTTAAAATTGTTATGCAAAATGACTTAACAAACAAGTGGTTTGGGAAAAAGATTAATTTGCACAATAAGAAAACATGCATTGGGTTGTAAATATAGAAGAAACAAATGTGCATTCTCCAAAATCAGCTTTAAACTGACCCCAAAACGTGCACTGATCAGTAACTTAAACAAATTCTTGACATGGTTTCATCTTTCTCCTTTTCCCGTCCTCTTCCCGTGAACATGACAAACAGCCGGGTCAGGTTTGTGACATCTTGTTTCTTTAATATTAAAAAAGTTTGCAGCATCGAAAACAACAAGGCAGTTAAACTAAACATCTGAAGATAAGGTTGATTTATTATATATATATATATTGTTATTAATACTCATGCATTAATGTAAGAGCAGGATTTTACCGTTGTAGTTGTTGAGGTTGAACTGTTTTGTATCACACTGCAGTTAATTATCGTGTGGATTAATCTGCTGAATATTTTCTCCATTAATTGATTGTAAACATTCTGAAAATGGTGACAAATGTTGTCACGATCGCCCAGATACCAAATTGACACCTTCACAATACTTACAGTAAAATAATCAAAATGAAAAGCAGAAAATCTTCACATGAAATGTTTTTTACATGTAAAATGATCATCAAACCAGTTGCCAATTAAATTTCTGTCAATCAACGAATGTTCTAGCTGAACTTTGAGTCAGTGGTTCTGACGCATGTTCGACCACCGACCCGTTTACCTGATTTTCTCCCAGGGTCCCCCATGTTATAGGATTTTTGCTTTTGGAATCAAACTTAGCCAAGTAAGTTAACCAGGAATTTTCTTTGGTGACTTATACAAATATAAAGTAAAAAATTGATAAGATATAAAAAATATAAAGGAATCATAACAAATATGTAAGAATGTGTTTGTGCAGTGATGTTGATACAAGATATTGACAGTATGTCAAAATACGTCAGGAGTGTCCGGGGTGGGAGGGGTTTCCCTCCGAGTCCTGGAGGGGTGGACGATTGGTATGTTTGATTGGTAGATGTTGTATTACAATAAGTTTATTAAACTCAGTAATTCTGTTATGGATGGAATTATAGTGAACATAAACGATTCCCCTTTTTGCTGGGGACCCCCAAGAAACTCCTCAAGGACTTCTGGGGGTGCCCGGACCCCCAACTTGAGAACCACTGGTTTAAGTGATAACAAAACAAAACTCTTTATATGTTTTGTTTGTAAAGTAGCTGAAGCTGTCAAATAAATGTAGTCCCACTGAGATTCAGTGGAGTACAAGTACTTCAGTACAGTACGTGAGTAAATGTACGTAGTCACTGTCCATCACTGCAGCTCCGGAGCCAGAACCACGTGCAGGTTCTTCTTTCATATTTTCCAGCACGTATGGCGATACAAGGATGTTGAATGGATGAATTAGCATTCGTCGGGGTAACAGCACAGTGTATTGACTCTAATCAATTTAAACAGCCTGCGTATATTTTGTCGCTGTAGATATCGGAGAGTGGGATGCACGCACACAGCCTCACAGAGATATAAATATGCAGTTATATATGTGATAAACCTGGACAGTCCACATTCATGACAGCATAAGAAGCGATTTCGCAAATCCTACAGAGATGCGCACAGAATCGGAACAGTGTCTGTCTGATTTGGGGTCAAACCATGTGATCTACTTGTAAGCGCGGCTCGTGTAAACATCTGACCCCCCCCTTCTAAAGCCGTGCTACAACCAGCGAGTGTGCCAACTCTTGATACTGGATCTCTGAGACTTTGTCCTCTCAAGCAGCGTCATTAACAATGAATGTGCTGCTGGCCCAGTGGAAACGGTGACAGGAGCCCGGGCAGCTGTAGGAACACGTTTGTTGACTCCTCGTAGACTTGTTTATAAAGATGGACGACTGGTCTCCACTTGCAGGAGTGATCGGGGTTAGAGCCGCGTTATCGAGGTACCGCCCGTAGAACACCTTTTAAATTGGCAAACATCAGATGTGTAATTCAGTCGCACTTCACTGTTTCCTGTGTGAACATGGAAGTAAATAACTGTTATCATATTCATAGGTAAGGCCTACAAACTTTCATTCCTTCGTTCAACCTGGTGTTGCAGGATCGGATACGTGAGACTGATGTCCGGCTGTCTCCGTTACATCTCTAAAAAACACCACGCCTGCAGCAATTTTGTTTTAACAAGCCCTTCTGTGTTGTTCTTTCCTTCATCTCCTCCCATTCACTCAGGAGGAACAACCCTCCCATTGTGTCCAGTCTGTTAAAGCCAACAGAAAGTCTGCGGAGTCCACTTCCATTGTCTTTCAGTGCATCCGCACACAGCGAGCGACGTGGTCAGCAAGCTGCAGGAAGTTCATTTGATTCTCAAAGAACTTTAGAGACAAAGAAAACCATTCTGTGGACGCTTATCGTGCTCCTCAGTAAAGTTTTTATTTTATTTTATGGTAGGTTACCGCTCGTTTTTGTAGAGCTGAAACAAGAAGTTTATTGGTTTAGTCCAGAAAATTAAAGAGCCACTATTTTTCTTTAAGTCCAACAAAAATACCAAATAACTGCTGGTTTCAGCCTCAAAACTATTTGGTTTTCTTTTTATTTTAACTTCAATTTAAAAACTTTGACACAATCAAAATGTTTCATTATTTTCTGACATTTGATTGACCAGTCATTGTCTCCCATCAGCGTATGTTAATACTAATTATAAGCATGTTTTCAGGATGAGAAATCGATTATGAAATTATTTGCCAACAAATAATAATAATTAGTTCATGACTGTGTTGAGCCTAAGCCACACCGTCAGCTTACAGGCATTAAGCGATGTGAACAGTAAATTAAATAAAACCACACAACATCAACAGTGGTATTAGCGGTTCACTTTTCATTCGGCCCAAAACGTTGTGAACTGCAGAATTTGCAAAGCCGACCTCTCCTGCCATGGGAGCATGGCAGTTGCGCCTGAGCATCTGAAGACGAGGCGTCGACCTGGCGTTGGATCTCTAACGTTTAAAGCCATCATAAATCGTAAATGATGCATTGCTCACGGCAACGTTTAGACGTGTAGAACGTGTTCCTGGCGAGTGCACAAGAGACAATTTCATTCTTTGTAAATGGCATTTCAGAAGTTAGACAGTTCTCCTGTCTGTGAAATCACGAGTTTTGTGAGTTGTTGAGTTCGAGGAAACTTTATAAACTCTGAAATGCTGTCCACTAAACTGTTATTATTAGTCCCCTTTTGTAAATTCGGCAAATGTAGTGCATGAAGTTATAATGATGTGCCTGGTTAAGACCTGCCAACCCACGTTAAGCTAACCGCCATTAAACGTAACAGACGAAGACTTAACAAAACAGGATTATGGTGTTTAGAATAAAACTCCCGAAGCTAGTTATGATGAATCATTAAAATCATAACCTCTTCGAGTGTCGCAATGTTTGGTTCGTTTACGTTTCGGACGTAGTCAAGGAAGATATACGGTGTCGGCGAGGGATGATCCGGCTCTGATCTGCCCCCCAGTGGATTCACGTTTAAATCCTCCAGGTACACGCAGTGTACGCCGGCAAGTATGTGAGCAATGGCCGTTTGCGTCGCCAACTCCTGTCTGTGCTTATTCGTTGTTAAACTACTGTTATTTACCTGTTTTGCAGATGACAGGACTTTATTTCAGTGGAACTTTCTGTTGCTTCAGCAGAAAGGTTCATTAAAAGATGTCTTTTTGAAAGCAGTATTCATTTTATTGTCTTAAATTGTAATTGGCAAAACAACCTCAAGCTTTTTTAAATTTTAAAACTAAATAGTCGATTATTCGTTTCAGTAATCGATAGATTAATCAAATACTCGTTAGTTGCAGCCCTAAATCACACTGGTGAAATGACAAAACTTGCATAACGGCCCCGGGCAACGTTTCAACATTTCCCTTGCTGATTATCTGCAGTTGTAGGTCAGTATTGCTCAAGGACACTGTGCTGATTACAACTTCTTGGTAAGCAGGTGCTGTTAATCCTGTGTTTCAGTACAATCCCCCATAATGCCAAGTTAAAACCTCGGAGAAGTTGCTTCATGTTCAACAGTCCTCATTACTTGGGATGTGGGTGGGGAAACAAAAAGCCCAGAATTATGAAAATGTGTTGGACCCCTGCATTGTGTTTAGTTGGACCACAACAGGCGAGAGCGGAGGTGAGATTGATTTACGGCACTCTGCCTCCCCGTCCGTCTGCCAGAGAGGGAGATAAGAGAGCTGACCCATGAGCTTCGAGCGGGGGACTCCCAAGATAAGACTGATTTAGTGTTTCTTCTCACGGGCACCTTTTTTTTTTTTTAAAAAGCTCTCAAAAGCTGAAGAATCTGTTCATGTCTTGTTTAACGCTTGGAACAAAATCATCATTCAACGTCTTAAAATACAAACTTCTGACCTGCTTCTGCAGAACGAGCAATAAGGCTGTCTCACTTTGTTGACCTAATGCTCTCATTTATTTTGGCCTCAAATGTCGTTCTGTAGCTTCCCCCTAAATGGGACATAAAAAATGTTAAAATTCAGTGTGCAGTGAACGCTGATAAAACTGCACTTCAGGTCTGACGTATGTCCTCTTTTTTTTTTTTAGTTGTCTTTAAAGATGCACCGAAATGAAAATTCTTGGCCAAAGCTGAATATAATGAAAAGCAAATACATTCACCTTTACATGAGTTCATTTACTTTTAATGGACACGTGTAATATGTTTTATCCTTTCTGTGAATATAATCCAATTAATCTTATTTCCATCCTGTACAGACGTCTTATTTTGAAAAGCGGACGTTGTCACATGCTAAATTTATCCAGTCCGACCCAGTTTGATAAATAATGTTGTAACATGAAGACTTTACAGCCTCTCTTCAGGTAGGACTCTCAGACTGCAACACTGACAGGATGAAGTCAGTAACCCGCCTGTCAGCTCGCTCTGGGCCATTTCACTTACCGTAAAGGTTTGAATACGTGTGCACTCCAAATGTAGGTGCGAAAGTGCTATTTTTTACTATTTTCGGCCGATTCATTTCGCTGGTCGAAGATTCAACATCCCTAGTGATCTTCCTTCACTGCACCTCCCTACTGTAGGCTGTTTATCATCCTACTTTACTGGATGCAAGTGAAACCAGCACAGTATATTGATTAGGTAGATTTTGATTTTGGTTTACTGACAAAAAAAAATCTTTTTTTTTTCTGTGATATTGTTGATAATAATTACACTATTACACTATTTAGCTTCCTTCAAAGATGTGTTCGTAGAAGTCTAATATGATACTAGCTCGGAAAGAATGGAAAGGGATCCCATTTATTTAGATGAGGAGTTTATTAAACTGAAGCAGTCAAGTAAAAACATTATAAAAACTCACCCCATCCTGTGTGGCCTTCATCCAGTTGTGTAGCGATGTTAACTCTGCCTAGCATGGCTAGCTTCACCGTGTTATCAATACGTCCCCTCGTACACTCGTGTTTATCTTCTCAGATAAACGTATCGTGTCGTTTACTCCTGTAACAGTCCATGTCGTGTCCGTCCCCGCCGTTTTAAAAAGCGAGCATGGGAAGCAAAATGCTAAATGGATGAGCAGGAAGCTAATTTCCCCCCCAAAGATAATTATTTAGCCTGTATTTTATTCATTACACATTATTGTACCTTTTAAACACACAAATGTCAAAAAAAGTAATACTGTTTATTTCCAAAATGTTAATTTTAAAAATAAAAACACTCTCCACCACCAGGGAGGGCAGCGCCATAGCGCCCTCTATTGGCCAGCCGCCACTGACGATAGTAGTAATGCATGCGTAGTGGAAGTATGACCAGTGGGGAAAAATTGTTTTGGGGCAAATTAATCAAACAT
Source organism: Lepomis gibbosus (assembly GCA_029875015.1). NCBI lineage: Eukaryota > Metazoa > Chordata > Actinopteri > Centrarchiformes > Centrarchidae > Lepomis > Lepomis gibbosus. Next base: position 12,896 of record JAPMOB010214540.1, read on the forward strand.
TTTCAGTGTTTTTTTATCAGATTTTACTGGTGATTCTATACATGCAGTTTTTAAGTGGTGGTGACCAGTGAAAGTGCACTTCTGCTTCTCTGCCCCATCAGTCAGATAGGGGCCGGGTCTTGTTAGTGCAAAATGAGCCTTTACCAAGATGGCTGCCGAGTGGCAGGACTTGCCTGAAAGGACTTTGTGTGTCTGTGCACACTGCAGTTGATTTCTGCACATCGGGGTGGTGGTGCAACTTGTCGTTTCCCTGCATTTCGTGGGCGTTGGTTTACCAAGCGGTGTCATAATTCCTCTGCACATTTTTTGGTGGTTTTTAGATGACAGCATTACTGGTAGTTCCCTGACTGGAACCGGGATCAGTTGAGAGTGTAATGAAATAACTATGCATCATTTATTAACTCAAAAGGGGGGGCTTCAGAGCCTTCACACAGACGCCAGGGTTTGTACTTCACATCCCCTGCTGCTCGCTGTAGCCGCTCTGTGAGCTTTCCTGCTGACGGTCCTCCTCCCATCCCACCAACCTCTTCCAGCCCAGATAGTAACATGAGCCAGATGTCTCACTATGGAAGATGCTGGTAAGGGTGAAGCAAGGAAGGGGACAGAGCAGTTCAAGGAAAGGAAAGCAGGAGGGAGGGAGGAAAGGAAAAGATTGGACAAGATAAGAGGAGACAAGAGTAGATGGCATGATATGGAGAAAGGGTTAAGAGATAAGAGAAGAGGGGGTTGTACAGAAAAAGGAGATGGACTAAAAGGCAAAGAAGGTGTGAAGAAATGTCAGAGCAGAAAAACAGGGCATCACCGCATGGTCCTAGCACATCGTCTGATGTACGTCCTCGTTACGTCGTCCAGCAGAGCCCGAACACAAAACATTGTAAACAGGCTTTGTGTGGGACTTCCTCCCTTGAGCAGGAACATTAGGTGGGAAGCTTTTCCTGCTTAACACTACACCTTGTGTTTTAACTCAAAGTGTAGATGAATATCAGCCTGAAACATCTGTTGTGTTCAAAAGAAGGAAAGCGATGTTTGTCTTTCAGTTGCAGTGCAGTTTAAAGAGCTGCAGTAGTTTTAGGATTTTTATGACACTGGGGGGCTGAAAACAGAGGAGAGAGGTCCATTTCTGTAAAAGATCTGATGCATGTTCAGATTTATGTGCTGAAAAGATATTGCAGCCTGTCGCAGCGGCTCTCTTCTAACTTATTTGTATGAGGTTGTGTGTAGCGACCGTCCCTGTCATCATTAATAATAAGACGAAGGCTTTGTCTTCTCATCAACTTCCAACTTAAGAAGGATATTTACAACTTTTATTTGCTCGTATTTTGGCAGCGTTTAAGGTCAAACAGCACACCCCGGCAGCAGTGTGGTCAGGCTGTATGTAAAGTATGTTCAGTATGTCGCGTGAGGGAGCTCAAAGCAAACCCTGCACTGAGGCTAACAGTCAATAAGCAGTGTGCAGAGAACCACGAGCCACACAAATAAAAGCACCAAGCCCATAAAACTTTGCATGAGGCTACCGCCGCAGCACCGCCGTGGTTTCAGGCACGAGGCCACGGCGAGCATGCAAATACAGCCGTGGGACCCGGTGACAGAGGACGCCAGTTGGACAACATCTCCACTGGTGGTTTCCTCAGTCCTCCCCTCCCTTCTCACTAAACGCAGCATCGGTCTGAGCGTGTCCACGCATAAAGACGCCGGTTCCTCAAGCAGAATCTGCCTCAGAGCTCAGAGAGACACCTGTAGGGGAGTCTCACAGGACTTTATCTGTCACCAGACACGTGTTTTTGGCAGCAGTGTTGTGTTTTGTCCTCAAGTAAGATGTGTGTGTCTGCCCACTCTGGATCAAAACGGCTAAAATGTAAAGGCTAAATTATTGTGAAGAATATGAGATTACACATTACAGGCTGGCTACCAGGACAGCAGGAGTTCATAATATGCAAATGGAGAGGTTAGCTGGGAAATTAGCTTCCTCCTCTTTCTGTCGTGGGCTTTGACCCTCACAGCTCATAATATCTCGTTTATGAATCACTGTTGGTTCCTTGATGATGCCCCAGGCCGGATATTGTATACAGCTCAATGTAGAGGGAACAAGCTTTTGTAAATATTGCGTTATTAAACTTCTATAAGATGTGTTTGTGTGTAAGGCAGTGAGGCGAGCCAGCTCCCTCTCAGATGAATTCTTAAATCTTGCTGTTATTTGCAGCTGTTTTAGTCGTGTCACAGGCAGATTCCCTGGAAATGACCGTGAAACGGGGCTCCTCCATAAAACAGCACATTATCTCTGGTTAATGAGCATCGAGCGCCATAAAACAACTCTTTGCTCCCTGAAGGCCGGAGGTGTGGGACTCGTCATGTAACTCTCCATTCTTAGCACCTACGCTCAAAATGAGGTGGAGGTGGCGCCACGCTGATCACGTGCACACCCGCCACGTTCAACAAGAGGTTTGATAATCATGACAGTGTAAGGTTAGAAAGAGAATGTTGTTTATGGTCTGAAACAGCTGATGATGTTCCACAGAGCTGTTCTGTGGGATGCAAATCTTTAAGCAGAGCTCTTTACCAAACATTTTGCCTTGTGCAAACTATGTCAGTTATTTTATTTGTCATCTG
>JAPMOB010214544.1:0-13654 GCA_029875015.1 Lepomis gibbosus
TTTTAAGCAGGTGCTGAAAGGGTGCTAGACCATATACAGGGGGTACATATACATATAGCTCATGTACATATATTATACATGTAGCTCCATGTTGCACTGAAGATAGCCTACACAATACAGCGTGCGAGTGGATGAGATGCTGCGCGTGACACGTGACGTGCTTGATCAACGGCCCGACCCGACCCGAACATAGTGGCGGGAAATATCGGCCCGGCCCGCGGGTCGGGTCGGCTCGGGCTCGGGCTCGGGCAGAGAATCTAAGCTCTAGACCAAACCCAGTCGGAACACTTTTTTAAATTTATTGTTTTATTTTTAGCTGGCAAAATGCTGTAGCTTGCAGGCTAACCACCAACTGAGCTAGTTTGTTCATTTGCTAATGGGGACTATAATATATTTCTTTTTGTCAAAATAAGGTTGTGTTTTTGTGAGTGTATTGAAGTATATGTGTATTGTGAATTGAACCATATTGTGAGCTTACTATGTTGCTGTAATTCAAAAAAGTTGTCATGCATTGTTCTTGTATTATACAGTAGGTGTGGAGGCATTTATTGAATGAGCTCTTTGGTTTGCGGTGCTGCTAAATAAGAAGTTCAAGACACTACTTTTTGTGTCTATGTGAATCACTTGTTTTGATAAGTGCTCTATAAATACAGATTTAATAAATCTCTATTTATAGAAAAAGATATAATCATTTTCAGTCAGTTTTCAAACCAAAAAATGTACTCATACAGTAAGGTTTCTATGTGATTACTGTTGCAGTGAGTCATTCTTTTACACATTGTGTCCTCATCAAACTTGTCAGAAAACCATGTAGTGGCATGATGCGCAGTGGGGAGCACTATGGCTTTGATTAGTTGCCATTTTTAGAGCAGCTACAGAATGAGCTGATAAAAAAAAACACTCCTGCTGGAAAACTTTGTAAGCTTTCGCTGAGAAACTTTGGACAAAAATGGCTGAAATAGCTGAAACAAACTGTGACTCATTAAAAATAAGAGACAATTACGAGTTCTCTAACTGCCTGAAGAGGATAATCTTTGGGATAGCTCTCATGAACAAAAATAAAAAGAGAGGAGCAATGGCAATTCTCCAATGAATTAAACAAGGCTTGACAATAATGAACACATGATTGAATCACTGCCTTTCTGTTTGCAGGAGAATGCCTTTGCCTCGACGGCTACATGAAGGACCCGGTCCACAAGCACCTCTGCATCCGCAGTGAGTGGGGACCCAATCAGGGGTAAGTTATGATAATCACCTCACGATGGCTTATGCATGCTCATTATCAGGCAGATAAAAACGTGGAAAATCATTTACAACAAGGGAATACTCCTACCCATCAAACAAAGCCAGTCATTTGGTTGAAGAGGTAAATCACAAAGAACTATGATGTTACCAATGGCAATTAATATACCTAATGATAAAAAAAACTGCAGGACAACCTAAATTACACAGATTTACATTCAACTGATTAGTTGTTTACATAAAATCAGAGTTATGTACTGTAGATTGTGTTCAGCAAATTGCTGTCTGCTTAATAAAAAAGATAGAAAAATAGAAATATACCTGTACACATTAACCATTGCTTAAATAATACTACAAATACTTTCATATCACAAACTTCATATTTTATATTTTTTGTTTTTAAAGCATTTTATCGACTGGCAACAGCATGCGTCTCTCATCTCCTCACTCCCCATTCTACACTCAGAACCCTCAGATCCTCAGATCAGACACTCATGATCTCATGTTTCCTGCCAGAGTTCAAAGATGACTGGGCTTTTTCCATTGCTGCTCCCAAACTATGGAACAGTTTATCTCCATGTTTATTTTCCAGCCCAATCTTAGTAATACATTTTAGTCCGATTCCTTTAATTATAAAGTTTTTTTTTTACCTATTTCTTTTCATTTTAATTATTTAATTATATATTAAATCTCTCTGTAAAGCCCTTTGGTGTTTTTTTAATGTGCATTACAAATACATTTGACTTCATTTAAATTGACTTAATGGTGTAAAGCCTTGAAAGTAATTACCAAACCTACTTACCAAACCTTACTGCCTGGCTGACCGTACTGCTTTGCTGTGCTTTGTTTATCTATTTGTGAATAATTAAAGAGGTAATCCAGCGACTTAATATTGCATACCCATAGTGTTGGGCGCCTCACAAGAGAAAGATTATAAAAAGAAAAGACAATTGAAGCAGCAGAGGCTGAGATATTCTAACTCTTACTGTTTGTCACGCACCAAAAATCCTGAATCCCTCAATTCCCATAATGCAACCAATAACATCTTTTGAGAGACAATTGATGAGATTATACTCTACTTTAAAATGCAGACTTTTTGTACATAAATCCAAGCCCAACACAAGATAACTCTGATTTGATAAAGCTCATTCAGAGCCACGTCTTCTTTTCATAGACAGAGAGGTCCAAACTCCCCATGAAGAGGAAATTAACGTTCATGTCTAAAAGTGTGCCTCTAAACAAAAAAACACTTAAGTCATAGGCCTAAAAAGCAGTTATATGAATTTTAGCACCATCAATAAATCATATTTAAGCCAATGGTGAGTCAGTAATGTTCTGGGTGCTTTGTCATGCTTTTTGGTCTACTCATCTCTTTGGGTGCAAGGTCACTTCTTCTATATTACAATAATGATTCCAAGTGATGACTTGATATCTTTTGGCTTTGAAAAATGCCATCCCAGGAAGTCATATAAACGCTTAATTGGGTTCACATCTGCTTGTTAGAAAGTCCTTGACATTTGGCTAACACCACAGCCATAGTGCCAGCAAGGGTGACTACTCAGGGTGTATGTGTAGGGGTGATACTTTTCCAGAAAATACGGCTCATCAAAAAAGACAGCGTTGACCTATAGGACAGTTCGCTTTGTAACCCTACATCCCAAAAAAACACCTGCAACTTGACTTTGGTGCAGTGTTCTTGCGTGTATAAATGTCCTAAAGTGTTTTAGCCCATAATTTTTTTAATAACAGCAAAATGTGATTTGTTATTAATGTGATACAGAACCCTGATTTGCCAAAACATACTGGATATATTATCTATTAATTGATTTTCGTTTGATTTTCCAGAAAATGTATATTCACAAAATATGTATATGTACCTTAATTGAAGTTTTTATTTTAAAAAAATAATACTAATAATACTAAGATCATGATGATGACACAGATTAACACCAGTTTTACCAAATTATTTTTATAGTTTCTGAGAGACATCTCTTTTCCACACATCTCATTTAGAGAAATGAACTAAGAGTAAGAAAGAGTGAGGTAGTTTCCCATTTGAAATTGCAACTAATTTGTATGGAGCCCGGAGAATAATAATAGACATATGCAGTATGTTCTGTCTTTCCCGAGCCAACGCAAATCTTGCCAAAACATAACAGCTGGCCAGTCAGAGCTCCTGTTGTTGCTCTTTGGGTTGGACCTTGTTTAATTTTGAGATGGCACTCAATTGTATTGTATTGTAATCTGTCATGAAATGGGAACAAATAAACTGAGATGTTTACATCCACCTGATATAGGGCTGGACAATAAAACAATAATTATCGCGATATAATCTTGTTCAATAACAATATAACAAATGTTCAATAAGTAGTCAGGACTAAATTTTTGTATCAAGATGTTTATTTTGTAGAGGAAAAAGGACTGAAAAAAGCTTTTACTTAATTTTACTTATATTTGTTAAAGATTTTTATCACAATAGATTGGAATGTTCCTCAGATTTGTGAAGTGATCCACTGTTTGGCAAAATCAGCCTTTAAACTCAAAAGAAATAACTTTGATGCTTATCGTGATAATTATCGATATCGAAAGATATGAAACTTTTTATCGTGATAACATTTTTGGCCATATCGTCCAGCCCTAACCTGAGGACATGACAGCATATGATAGACAGACAAATAAGGTGGTGGAATACCAAAAAGTAACGTAAAATTTGGATTACAATTTATCAGTTACTTTAATAATGGATTAGGTAATCACTGTAAAAATTTAAAATCATTCCAATGGCACATTCCAACTCCATAGATTTGTTGTATGCAATTTAAATTGTCTATCATGTTTATTTGTAAATTACTGTAATTTGTGATGAAAAGTTGCAAATAATGCAATAAACAAATACCACATGAAAACATTTTCAGTGAAGATTAGCGATACTGTTAAATTTTAATTGAGAACCAAATTTGTGTCTGTAAAACTGCCAGTCTGCTGCAGACAGAGCATGCTGTTTTCTCTTTATTTTGACTGCCAGCCTCAGTGCATGTTCAAAATGTGGATCCTTTTTTGGTCTACATTTTTTTTTTTTTTTTTTAGACAAATCTGAATTTTCCCCATAGCCCACCAGACTGTGCACCTCTGTATCTCATTTCCCTGGTGGTCCCCCTGTGTCCCTGTCACTGTGTGACAGAGTGGGCACCCTGGGGTGACTTAAATGTTTAATGACCACAGCCCGTGGCATGGAAGCCGCTCCCCTCTTCCTCAATGTGCTTTTTGCTTACAGTAGTGTAGGAGCTTGCGCAGAATGACATCGGGCCCCTGTCAGTTCTCCTTCTTACACTCTCACTTTGCAGACTGTTTAGTCCCCAAGCTGCCACTCCCCATTAATCTCCATCATTCTCCCTCTCTCACTTCTGCCTCTTGGCATCTGCCTCGTTCCCTCGATGTTCCCCTCTCTCTTGCTCTCACTCTTTGTCTGTCTTTTTCGGTGTCTGCTCTCCCTCCTTCTCTGTGTGTCTTTCTTCCATTCTGTCTCCTCCTGTCATCCTCCCTTATCCCCTCCCCTGGTAAATAGATATGAGTCAAAGTCACATTGCATGTCAGCTGCCGGAGAACACATTTTTCAATCAGCATGTTTACACACAGCACACATCGTAATGCAGCTTGTGATTTGAGGGGCTCTGGAAGGCGGGAATGACTTGAAGTTAGACACTGAAACATGGCTTGTGATTTTTGGGGGTTTAGATTAGGAGGGATGGGTACATTGCTTTGATTTTAGCAGGTTTTTATTCTCTCTCCTCTTTTTTGTCTCTTCCTCTGATCTGTCTTCTTTTTCATGCCAGTCCCTGGCCTTACACCATCTTCCAGCGCGGTTTTGATCTTGTGATGGGAGAACAGCCCTCTGATCGCATTTTCAGGTAAGGGGAACTTTACCAAACTTTGTTTTATCCTACAAAATTTTCCATGGTGCTGCACAATGCACCCTGCACAAAAGATTACACAGTCAAATAACTTTTTATAATACCGGCACACTCTCCCTCATGATTACGGATAGATGGTGAGCTCTGGTTGCAGAATGCCTTCTGCAGCTGTTTTATAGGTGTTACATAATGTAAAGTGAGATATTAGATTTTCAAACTGGAAAATGCAGAGCTACTTAATTTTCTACCAGATCAGATAATCAGTGTGTTTTTACGTTGAGTATCAAGTTTTAATATGTTTTTGAAATTGATGGGGAAAAAATTAAATTAGCTTCAGAAGGCAGCAATTAATTGGGTAATAATAACTATTGTGAAATTATTATCACATGAACAGTCTCATTGTCCTCTGCAGTAAGATGACATGTCATATTTGTAATTCCCTTAAAGGATAAGGTCACCCAGTCTGTGGCACCCAAGCACATTCGTTCCTGCTGAAAACGTCCATCTTTAAAGGAGCATTAATTCACTTTTTGACAGGTGGCACCATTTCAGTGTTCACTGGGAGCCATTTCACATAAAAACAGAGCACCGGTCTGTAACAGAGGTACCTAAAAATGTTCATAACATATTTCTTCCCAAAATTATTCCATTCGCTGACCATGTGCTCCAGCCTTCATTATAAGTCCCCAACTCCTTCCATGATAGTACAGCAGCAAAAACAACAAAAGAGAATTTGTGCAACTGCTTACAATAAAAAAGAAATCCATAGAGTTTGTGTGTACCACTCTTGTGGCTGTCAGCAAGGTCTTTTTGTTGGGAACAGACAGAGGAGGCTGGCATTGTGTTAATATCTCTAGGAAATGCTTTGATACGTTTCTCTCCCTACTAGCAAGTTTTCTGCAGGAAGCCTCTCTCTTCTGACTCTGTCCAGCCATGAAGTTTAAAATCTCTTTGTCCACAGACTACTCCCACCCAGCCATCCATCCTAATTTAAATGCTTCAGCCTCTAACTTTGAACTTCGCCAAACCACCCTGTCGCCTCCGAACGTCTGGAAAAGACCTTGAATATCTTGGAGAGCCACGCAGCCATCATCATGTTTGCCAAAGCAGATATTGCCATTAAGTAAAGAAGCAATTGAGGCAATTAGAAACATAGTCGTATAGAGAATAAAATGAAACAAAGCAAACTCGAGGATGGATGCAGAAAGTATCCTGTGCCGGAGAAGATAAATGCTGAGAGTAAGCATTCAGACACACAGCGTTTGCCATTCAGAGTTCCTATGAGGACTACAAACATGTTTTCCACTCAACGACTGTTTTCACATGGGAACTCTTAGTGTTTTCCACCTCCAGTTTCTCTTACGGTGAACCAAATAAGTCATATAGCAGCACACTAGTCCCTAGTTGTCCATTATAATGCTGTGCTCGTTAAGTGGTTGCTAATTTGTCCTGTGGTCACCCATATACGTCATATGGCATCACAGGGAATTTCAGTACTCCTGCTGTACACAGTCCCATAAGAGATGGTGAAATGACTTACAAGAGAGGTGCCAACAGCTCCCTGAAAAATAATATGGAAATATTACCATTTTAATATCTTATAACAATTTACTAGAACCCAGTGTTATACAGTAAATGTTAGAACGGCAGCACTTTGATCAACAGAAAACTTGACTTTGAAACTGAGGGAGTAATTGGGTGAATGTAATTAAGTGTTCCATTTCTACAATGGTTTAATCGTTCAGTTCTTCAAGTGACTGGTAATGCATGCAGTTTCCATAATCTATTGCCCTTTCCTTATGCTAAGTTAGCATTTTATAAAATGCAAATTGAACAATTGTGAATGAGGAAATGTGTTTATTCTGCATAAAAATGGTTAACCATTTAATCAACAAGTTCCCCTCTTTTGTGGTACAAGTATTCATGCATAATTCATCAACACTAATAATGTTTTTGATGTTAATCAGTGTTCACTGTTTAACTTAAAGCTGGAAGTATTACATTTCAACCGCAAAGTGTTTAAAGATTGATGATATTCGTTGACTCACAAATAAAGAATTGTTTTTAAGCTCTTGTTCCAGGCATCTGTTGTGTACAGATTTATAGCCTTGTTTTGTCTCAGGGGAAGCTCTTATTGGCCCTTTTTTGTTCAGGGCTTCTCATTTGGTATGCATTACGTCCATTAGCACACATCGTCCTTCAGCTCAAGAAAGAGTTATGCAAAATAAGTTTGCTCAAAGGTAAAACTCATGCCATTGTTCTGGATCACTTATGCAGCAAAACCATTCATCTTTAAAAAGTAACCATTTTGACATGACATGGTAGTTGTTTTGGCACAACAATAAGAGTAGACCTTGATGGAGAGAATCTTCAAAGGGCAGTGAAACAATCCCACCAAGAAGATCAGTTTGCTTTTTGACAGCTATTTTTTTATGCTCAAAGTAAAGATTTTGTCTGCTATTTTACATCTAAAGGCTATAGGAAAGGAGAATAGGAAAATCGGTCAGTCAGGCAGTCAATTGGTCGATCGATCCACCACTTTGGTCCAGAGTTAAACAGCTAGTGGATCGATTGCCATGAAATTTCATATTTGTGATCCCCAGAAGATGAAGGCTACTGACATCGTCCTCCTTAAGATAAATAGGAATCACTTTGGTGATCCTTTGACTTTTTATATAAGTACCATCACCAGATTCAATATTGGGACATAAACAATAACATTCCCATCAGCCTCAGGTGTTATTTTGTTTAGTGCTAATTAGCTGATGTTAGCATCCTAACAGCGAATTATACCTGCAGCAAAATAGTATGCTGATATTAACATTTAGCTCAATGCACAGCCTCAAAGAGCTGCTTGTGTTGCAGTAGATTCTTAGTGTTGTTAGATTTGTCTTGGCTTTTTTCAGGCACCCAGGAGAACATTTTAAGAAAATAATACAAAAATAATGCATACTTGTTGTTTTTCTAATAATGTGACTAGAAACACACGGAGGGATCACATAGCTAGGTAGCCTAAATAAATGCATGGTCATGTTTTACATTTACTGATTTTTTTTTAATTTTTTTTTACTCAAAACACACTTAAGGTAACACAGAACGAGGTCAGAGCAAATTGATATAGAATAAATAATGTCATTGTGTTTGTATTTGCAGACTGAATGTTAAATCAAAAGAACACTCTCAGAGGGGCTTGGTCATAACAGAATTTATAACAGAAAATTAGTTTCTGGTTGTCACATAGCAAATGTCTATTCATAGCATTTACCAAATAATTACTCTTACTGCATATAGTAACATTGTGGATCATTTAGGCAGCAAAACTAAAAACAGAATTAACAGAAGTAAACTTTTAGCTTCTGGAATAAGGAGGAAACGTCCTAACAACAACATAGATCCTTACCGATCTTGTTTGTATGTCAAGATATTTAAATTATCAATGGAGTTAGGCTGCTGTACCTTGTGCGTAAATGTGCACAGCTTCTCTCTTAATGGGGAGATGCTCCACTCGAAACGCCTTTTCTATTAATCAGAATGTTCAATTTTGAGACAGATCCGCAGACTCATAACAATCGTATGCGATCTGCGCAGCTCCTCTGCTTCTGGGTATTATTTGTAGAATATATTGTTTTCAGTAAAAGTCAGTATAAGCAGTAAGAACAATTGAGAATCAGTAGAAAGGAACAAAGATAACAAGAATAGAACAGGAATGGCATAGCAGAGAAGAACAGGAAAGAGAATGAATGGGACTGCTTGAGGGTGGTAAGGTGAAGTGGTAGATCATACCAGAGTCATAAGAAAACAATAACATTTTTATATAAGTGAGAGGGCGCAGTGAATGAAGTGGATGGGCACTGTCCCAGAACCACAACTCTGGTGCTGCTACGCCCGCCAACCTTTTTCACATGGGGAATTTCTTTGTTTATAGCTATTAGTAAATGTTCAATAATATCCCTTGGCTGTTACTTGGGAAATTGCACATTAGCCTGCAGTGATCTGTGCATGCGTAGAAGTGGTGACATTTGAATTTTGTGAAGTTTACCTACACCTGACCCGCACGGCACACGGGAGAAGTTTGGCCCCAGGCCTTTCTGCAGAAAGCCTTAACGTTGTCAAACGGCTGCAGTTTGTTCAGGGCTAAGGCACTAAAACTACTTTGTTTAGGAAAAGGCTTTGTTGGATTAAAATAATTAGTCATTGACTTTTGGTTTCACACGGGCCCCTGTCATGGGTGGGAGTAGCCCCTGTCATTTTGTGTTAAGAGGCCCCCAGGAAAAGCAAGTTGGGTGTCCATGATTTAGAGCGGTCAGTTTATTTGTAATGACTAACTTTTTTGTGTTTAGTTGCATACCACTGACTTGACTTTGTTTCTGTTGGATTCTTTTACACTTGAAAAGCCTAAACCTGTAACCTGTCTCATCCGCCTCTCTTGCCTTCTACAGATTCACATACACCTTAGGAGAGGGAATGTGGCTGCCACTGAGTAAAAGCTTTGTTATCCCCCCTGCTGAGCTCGCCATCAACCCCTCAGCCAAGTGCAAGACGGACATGACAGTCATGGAGGACGCAGTGGACGTACGGTGAGAGATGATATTTACTGGTACCACTTTCCACCAATGTTACTTTCTAGTGGCGACTTTTCAGGGAAATGACGATAGAAGCTCCAACTAAAGAAATAAAAGGTTTCATAAGGGTGTGAAGAAAGGTAGGATTTTGCTAACCACTGCACCAAAGTGAATGGTATTAGAGCTTTTTTTTTATTGCTGCATTGAAGTATTACCAGGAGTTGCTTTTAACTGTGTGTTTTATTGCCTCTAATGAAGTTTTTTTATTAATATTTCTGATGACCATCTTTTCATCTGTTATCCAGCAGAATGTAGCTGTTGACTCTCCGGCCATCTCACTGTTTTGTATTCTCACATAATCAGCATTTGTTTTATATTTGCTGCAGTGAGTCTAAACCAGCTATGTGAGTTTGATGCAGAGGTCTTGCCAGTCATGATTCAGAGGGTAATAAAACTCTCAGATCTAACACAAAATCAATTATGAAGACGCAGAAAAAACAGAGTAAAAAAGAATAAGAAGAAAGAATTACTTGGCAATTCAGAGCAATAAAGAGCATTTCGATTGTTAAATGGTTCATAACTCCTCCCAAGAAAATCTGTTCAGTGTGCAGTGACTGTGTTTGTCTCTGGGCTGCAGAGAGAGCCATAACTGAGCCAAAACAATGCTGCAGTATTTAACTGGAAAGCAATGAGGCAAAATAATTATTTTGCCATTGTGCTTTACTAGCAACAGGGTGGGGCGGAAGGATGGTGATGCTGCTCGGTCCAGAACTTTGGTCTTGAACAAGACATCTTCGTAATAAGCCAGCCTTGTTATGAATAGGGGTTGAAATTCATAGTCCCAGACAATGGTACCTTCTATTTGTGACTCCCCGCCTAATTGTCTTGCACAACTGTCAGGTCAAAATGTTCCTCCACCATCACTTTGGCCTATGACATGGTAATATAAAAACTAATGAGTGGATGTCTGTGGGGTTTGCTCAGGATATTCCAGTAGATAAGGCCTGGTTTTTATGAGGGCAAATTTCTGACTCAGACATGCAATAAATATCAAAATCTGGACAATGGAATCTACTCAAAACAGTCAGTAGGAATACTAAATAATGATTTTTTTCATAGTGTTGTTGATTTCATTCCTCCACAATGCATTTCACAAAGGAATGGAGGAGCTGCTCACAACTGAAAAAAACAAAACTATTTCTGGAACACAATAGAAAGCGAAAAAATTACTTATTATCAAGTTTTTATCATAACTTTGGAAAAACATCTCTGTCTCTTTGTTGTTAAGTTTAGTTAGCAGAGGCATTCTAAAGTCACAGTTTGTAAAATCTCATTTCCTGTTTGAAAATGGTTAAGTATGTTCATTTCTATAGTAATACTACACCAAATAGTTTACTATACAGATTAACTTATAGCATATACTGCATACAGTATTTACAATGGAATACACTCATCTGAGTCGCTTCTACTGGTTACTGTGCGCCCAAAGCCAATGAGCTTAACGAGCAGCAGTGAGAAGTGTGGCAAGATCTTTTTTATGTACCCCGTTTTGCCTCTCAGGCGACATACAGGCTGGCCTACCTTACTGGTGAAGGTTTTGGGAGCTGTATGCAGCCTGAAAGGAAAATGCTACTAGTGGCTCTAAAAAAAATTGGTTCTGCCAACAGCGTTTTCCAGTTTAAGAAATGAATCATTTCTAAAATTTATTTAAGTCATCTATATTTTTATTGATAGTTAATATTGTCCTAAAATGTGGCAAGAATCGAAAATCTGGCAAAAATAACATAGTCATGAGAAAACACTAACATTTTTATATAAGTGTTACCTGACCTGCACGACAAGTGGGAGAAGTTTGCCCCAGTCCTTTCTGTCAAAAATAATAGTAACGCACAGTGCTCTTTATTGTCAGGTTTCTATAAAGGAAAGCTTAGCATTTCTTTTGCTATAGAAAGCACAGTAAACGGTTTTATCATAATTTGTTATTTGCTCTTTTTAATAGTTAGACAGATGTCGTGATGTATCATTTTAGAATTCTCTAGCAATACATCGATTATTGCAGAATTGCTGTATCGTGATATTATCAGTATTATGAGCCATTGGGGTGGCCTGCCTTTCGAGATGTGGATCGAATCCACGTTGAGACACTAATGTGTCCCTGAGCAAGATACTTAAGTTGCTTTGGGTAAAAGTGTCAGCTAAATGAATAAATGTTTTGTATGTAGTGTATCGAATTGTCTCGTGAGGTATTGTGAGTCCCACCCCTACTTTATAATGTACTTGCATGGTAAATGTTCTGTCTTCTGACCACTCAAAGCAGTTTAAAAAAATGTAAAATGCTCCATATTTGTATAGTCTTTGCGACCACTCAAAGCGCTTTTACATTACATCTGCATTCATACACTGAGCCTAAGTGCTTAAACAGAAACTAACATTCATACACATTCATACTCTGGTGGAACAGCCACCAGGGGCAATTCGGGGTTCATTATCTTGCCCAAGGACACCTCGAAATGCAGCCTGGTGGAGCCGGGATTGACCCTCTAAACCTCTGACTAACGGGCAACTCGCTCTACCTCCTGAGCACACACAGCACCACAGCCGCCCCTACACTACATGTCATGTTCACCCTATTCACGAGTAATGTGTAGATGCAGCACCGAAGGCTGCAGTTTCTGGACTGCGGTCCTTGGACTGGAACTGCATTTCCAGGTTTACTTTCGTACTGCCAGCTAGCTGGCGAGGCCCTCAAAGCCAATTACCCTTACCACAACCATTACCGAGTTTGTGCCTAAACCTAAGTTTCTTGATTATATACATGTCGCCCGGCTAACCCTACAGCTGCGCACATTGGCCTCATTGTCGACGTGTTAGCAGACAGGGTTAACTTCCTTCATGTGGCTGTGCATTACCACCACCACTCCACTAGATGGCGCTGTCACAAAGAAACTACAGTCCCAGAACCTGCGGTCCCAGGGTGGCGGGGGTCCTGAAACTGCAGCCTCTGGTGCTACAGCTACATAATATTGCTCTTCACACACATACATACACTGATTGCAGAGGCGAACTGCTCTTCACACACTAACATTAGCAATTTGCCCAAGGACACTTCGACACTTCAAACATCTACTAATGTATAGACAAAATCTACCTTTTAAAGACATTGATGACTTAATTTACACATTTGTTGTATGTTGATTTCATATCTCTCCTTACCACTTAGACAGCTGGTTATTTAATAACAAATAATTTTGAAAGGAAATGCACACCATTAAAGAGGTGGAACATATGCTCATTTTCAGGTTCACAATCTTAATTAGGGGATGTACCAGAACAGGTTTACATGGTTTAATTTTCAAAAAACACCATATTTTTCTCATACTGCACATCGCTGCAGCTCCTCTTTTCACCATATGTGTTGGACCCTCCACTCTTGAGCTACAGATCTTTGTTGGGATTTGCACATGCAGAGTTCCCAGGTAAGGACTACCAGCCAATCAGAAGGAGAGAAGGGCGGGTCGTAAGAAACAAGTTAGTGTGATCCAAATCAAAGCCTTTAGACTTGACTGTAACCTAGCAGATGGTATAAGTTATTACCAATCCACAACCACACAACATCATTGTTCCACATCTTACCATCAGGATTGAACGTTTAACTGTTGCTGGTGTTCTGACAATCTGTGCTGCCTTGTCGAAAATGCTACCATAGCGCAAACCGATAGACTCGAATCTACTCAGCCCTGCTCCGTTGTTCTGCGCCACACACAACTGCCACAACGTAATGTTCAATGCAACACACACACCAGTGATCCACACAGCTCTTAAAATATATACAGTCTACAGTTAAGGTGTTTCAACATTACTCAGAATGCAAAGACAGATAAGCGGTATGAAAACCTTCCAGCTGTGTTTTCCTCTGCCGTTGTTGCTGCAGCGGTCTGT
>JAPMOB010214545.1:0-13459 GCA_029875015.1 Lepomis gibbosus
GTGTTTTGAGTTTATGAATTGTTTGGGGTGTGGCTAACTGCAAAATAACTTAACTTGTGTATTAAAAATATTGGTGTGTGTGGTATTACCATAGTTGTTTTTAACCTGTGTGGCCTAGGCCATCACAGAGAGAGTATGATGCTTTGGCAATATTGTTCAACAGTCATGCCAATAAAGCAAAATTGAATTGAATTGAATTGAGAGAGAGAGAGAGAGAGAGAGAGAGAGAGAGAGAGAGAATATGTGTGGATAAAACAGTCCTGTTTGGTTGGATGTGATATACAGGTGTACATACATGTAGCCTACACAGTGTGATGAGTGCAAAGAACGCTGGAATTATAAATGTACAGGTGGATTTGGTATACATACAATATGCTAATATACAATATGAATATGAACAGTATGATCAGCTCTGAAGTTTCGCTGTGAACCAGGGTTTTTGGTTGTTGTATGTGCGGAAGGTTGGTTAACATTAGTTGGCACACACATGTCCTCACAAAAACTGATGTAAGATGTCACAGTGTCGGTCAGTTCGTCCAGGTCAGTGGCTGCAGCCTCAAAAACACTCAGTGCAGTCTAAGCAGGCCTGTAAGTCCAGCTTTGTCTCGTTGGTCCATCTTTTCACAGTCTTTACAACAAGTTTAGCAGATTTCAGTCTCTACCTGTATCTCGGGATAAGATGAACCAGACAGTGATCAGAGAGTCCAAGGCTGCACGGGGAACAGAGCGATAGGCGTCCTTTAATGTATGTAGCAGTGGTCCAGTGTGTTCCTGGTGGGACACTTGATGTGTTGTCTGTACTTTGGAAGTCCGTGCTCTGAGGTTTGCTCTGTTGAGTAAACTGGTATTTCATAAAAAACACCAGTATTTCATAAGAAATACCAGTGGCCTAACAAAGCAACTACTCTCCTAGATGTGAGATGAAGTGACCTCAGAACAGGGAGACTGAGAGCCAGGTGAGACACATAAATCACAGACAACTCACAAGTGTAATGTTAAGATAACTGAATGCATTTGTGCTGTGGCTAGCTTCATTAACCAGCCGCTGTTCCATGTTTTTTATGGTCAGTTTAGTTGTAGTTATATTATACGCAGTCTCTCTGAATGTGCACCAGTCTTCATAATCTCAGTCTTCAAAACCACCACCCTCCCCTGTCTATACTCTGTTTTCTGTCACCGCAAACACACTAATAAGTACATTCTGTTTCCAAAAGTCATTAGAAATTAGCGTTTATATTAGCGCTTTATTTCTCCAAATTTAATGTAAGTCCCCTCCAGGTTCTAGTCGCTTCAACGCCCCTGTGTAAACCAAGACGTGCACATAGATAAAACAACCACTAGAGGGAAGTGCTCCGCCATAACGGTGAGCACTCCACCCATAATGTGACCTAATTGCTTCTGAGCACTGCCATCATTTAAACAATTTATATTTGTACTAGTTTCTCCATCATAAATATAAAAACAAGCTCAAAGACTGATGTCAAAATTTCTTTTCAAATAAAAGTTATTTTTGTTTCTTTCACATCACATACTGTATGCACAAATACACATTAAATTCACCCGGTATCACTAAGCTATATTTTGTATTTATGCCATTAATTCAGGATCTTAGCTTGTTTTTAAACATATGTTGAAAGGCAAAAAAAATGTTAATCATACCTAACTGATATATTTTGGTAACAGGTCCAAATCAAATTTAAATCACACAAATAAGCATGTGCAAAAACATAAAGTGTTAATTACTTGTACTTAATAATAGTAGACTATATTTCATCATTTGCATGCATTATTTCGAAATCCAAATGAGCAAGGTATCTTCAGACCTTTCCCTAAAAAAGCTTTTAAATATGCAGGAAGGAAAAACTCTTCAAAACATTTTTGTTCATGTTCATTTTATTTGTGAAAGCAACAGCACACAAAGAAAGTTAAACCCAACGACCACATCTGTAAATGTAGACCACTAGTTAATTTGAAAGACCTATAGAGTATAAAACTGAGCTGGCAAACAAAGCCGTCTTGGATACATAAAGCGCGGCTAAGCCTATAGCAGGACATCCCCAAAATTATCTTTAAGACTACAGTATTTTATCATTTTTATAATCTCACCACAATAGAAAATAATACAGCATGCTTCAGTGTTTGTTAGAAGACTAGACCTGATTATAAACACATTTAAATCCTTATATACTGTAAACTATATTAGAAACAAAAATTCTCAGCACTATTTGACTTAATTTTACATGTTTAATTGTGTAGATGGTATAGATGTAAATGTTTTGATTATTCTACAGTAAAAGGTTAAAGTTAGTAAGCCAATGCCCCACCTGCACCCTCACACAATTTAACATGCTGATAAAGATATTCTTTGTGTGTGTGTGTGTGTGTGTGTGTGTGTGTGTGTGTTTAGTGGTACATACATGCAGTGGTGGAGGAAGATACTTAAATGTACTAATACCACACTGTAAAAATACTTGCTTTTAAGTAAAAAATCCTGCGTTGAAAAGTAAACTTCAAGCTAAAGTGTGTAAGTATAATCAGGTAAATTTACTTAAAGTATTAAAAGTAAAAGTACTCAGTGCAGTAAAATGTCCCTTGTGACTGTTATAGTATTATATATTCTCTCTGGTTATTATTAATCATGCATTCATGTAAAAGCAGAATTTTACTGTTGTAGTTGTTGAGGTTAAGCTTATTTATGACTATTTTGTATTAGACTGCAACTTATGATTATTTTAATTATGGATTGATCTGCTGACAGCTTTCTCCATTAACAGATTAAATATTTGGTTTGTAAAAATTCTGATAAAAGTGAGAAATGCTGTCACGGTTATTACCCAGAGCCCAAAGTGACACCTTCACAATGCAACATTAAGAATACATTCAAACAGCAAATCTCCACAGTTGTAAAGCTAAAACCGTGGAATGCTTTTACAGAAAAAAGGACTTAAACCATAAAAATATGTATTTAATTTATTTTATGAGCTTTTCATATGTTTTGTGTGCAAAACTCCTAATTTGTTAATAACTACAACTAAAGCTGTCAAAATAGTGTAGTGCAATAAAAAGTACAATGTTTTCCTTTGAAATGTGGTAGAGTAAAAGTACAAAGCAGCATGAGAAGAAGAGACTCAAGTGATTTACCAAAGTACCAAAATTGTTTACTTTAGTACAGTACTTCGTTAAATCATTCCACCACTGCCTGCATGCTGAGTGTGTGTGTGTGTGTGTGTCTCCTCTCAGTGACTGAAGTATCTGCTGTTGTCTCTGGTCTCGGTTGTCTTTATCAGCAGTTTTGGAGCAGGAGAGCTGGTGTTACTGTGGTAGCCATTATTACTTTTAGTACCTGGTGAGAGGAAGAGGGAAACAAACAGTAAAAAACAAACAAGGGAATTAAATTTATTTATTAAAATTACGTTTAAATTGTAGGGGCGGGCCATACCATGAAAACAAAAGTTCTACCTTGCAATAACACAATATGCTGTATGCACCTTGTGTTTCAAGTGCACAAAGACAATAAAACTCATAACAACATAAGAATGGCTTTAAAACAAATGTGGTAGTGGTGCACTGCAGCCTCTTGTGGCCGAAATAAGTATTACAATAACAAACCCAAAAATCTTTTCACCTGCTAAAACCTTTTTTTTTTCACCTGTTCATAAGTCATAAACACAGGAGAGAAAACAAGTTAGCAACACATTGTTTTTAAATCGCATGTCTCTCAGGGCTTCTTTGGAAACCTGTCACAGCTATTTTTTTTAAAAAGGGAGCTTCCAAGGATGAAGAGTAAATAAGTATAATGCGCTGCATCATTTAGCCTTAGTGTATTATTCAGATCATACACCAGGTTTACTTGGTGTGCTTGACTGTTGGTGTCCTTGCTAAAGCTAAAATACTACACTAGTAAAACAACAAGGCTTGCTTTTTTTGATCATCAAATTAAGATAAAGGGAGAGGAGGATGACAAATGACAAAAGTCCAAATCTGGATTTGAAGCAGAGACATTGCAGTTATGTGGTATCTTAGACCAGTAGCTACACCATTGCATCACCCTAAAAAGACTTAATTTTCTGAGAAACAAAAAAATATGATCTAAGTTGTCTAAAAATGTCATTATATTACTGGAATTAAATAGATGGAAGTTAATGGAAACCAACCACTTCGGTTCAAAGTGAACTATCCTGTTTATCACTGTGCAAAGGACGAGGGTGCAGGTTTTGGTCATGGACAGGTCTTTTAGCATCTACACCCGCCTTCTAGCTATGTTTGTGACTTACTATAGTTGGAGATGGACTGGATGTTGAGGACGGACTGCTGTCCAATCCTGCAGAGGAAGAAACAGAGTTCAAGATTGTTAACGTCGAACTGAAGGACATGATCACACCTCCCGTTCTTCTTCTCCCCTCCTCTCACCTGTCCTCCTCTCCTTCCAGCAGCTTCCTGTAGGTGGCGATCTCAATGTCCAGAGCCAGTTTCAGGTTCATCAGGTCCTGCAGGTGAAAAGGAAAGTGACCCTCATGATTTTTTTGACCAATTTGACACATAACTCACAGCTCTACATGTTAAAGTCATTCTCATGTTGCACTACGGCTGTGAATTTTACATTGAGCTCATCTGCCATGCTATGTTCTTCTTTTATATGTTACCATTTGCACTACCTTAATCGCCACTGCTACCTACAGTCCTTTTTGCACTATGACTTACAAATTACTCTGATACTGTACACACTGTACATGTTTTTCGTCTGTATTTTTTTGTATACGTAACTGCATATCTTCCATGTAAATATGATTTTGTTTTTCTTTTTACTTCTTCCTTTAGCACTACTTTAATATACTTGTATTATATTGCATTTTTCATTCATGATCCTGCATAATGATAATAAAGTGAAACCTTGATCCTGCTCTTTTCTATTCTCTGTCACCCACACACATCTCTCTCACTCACCTGAAACTCTCGAAGCTGTCTGGCCATGTCTTGTTTGGCTCTCTGCAGTGCGTCCTCCAGGTCCCTGGTCCGGGCTTTGGCTTCTTTCACAGCCAGCTCTCCACGCTCCTCTGACTCAGCCAGCTGGTTCTCCAGGCTGCCTCGCTGAGGGGGGACAGGTAAAAAGACATCATCCAATGCTGATCTCAAATTATCTAGAAAAGATACCAGGCTGAATATTTCCTGCAGTCGTACCTGCGCTTTCACAGCCTCTATCTCGCTCTGCAGTCGGCTGATCAGTCGGTTGACCTCGCCCACCTCTCCCTTCACGACGCGGAGCTCGTCTCCATACTGGCTGGCTTGCACTGACATTTGGTCAAACTACAGACAGAGGAAGGTCAATATTAGCTGCAAAGAGATTCATTTTATTTTATTCAAACAATTTTAGTATAGTTTTGATGTGTTTTGGTAATCTTAGGTGTTTAAACTCCAACTAGTTTAATTAACTAAGTACATGTTCTCAACCACAATACTTAAGTACTAATTTGAGCTACTTGAATATTTTCAGATTTATGCCACTGTATACTTCACTACACTTATTGAACACTAAAAGTTTCTAGTTATTTTCATACTAAGATTTAACATAAAAATATAAAATTGGTTTATAAAATATGATGTAGTGTTACAGATGATTCTACCCAACATTACATGAAGTAGTTAAAATTCACTCCACCTCAACCCACAACATTAAAATGCAGATATATATCACTAATAATATAAAATAACACTTGAAGGGCAATTCTGCATAATAACTGACAAGAATATGTTGCTAATGCTTCTATACTTTTACTCAAATCAATGCTTAACTTAATGGAGTAATGGAGTATTAGTGGTATTACTGGTTTTACAAATCAGCAGCACGATGTTTCTGTTGCAGTGCACTCTACAGGTTGATATATTGGATTATAATGGATACTGGTGAGGGAAATTTTATTTGCTGAAGCTCAGCAAACTGCTGCTGGAGTGGCCAAGAACGTGCTGTCTGCACATGTTAACTGTAAATAATTTGAAATGAGCTTAAACATGACTACAGATAGATGTTGAAATGTTTGTATAACCACATCTCATTTATTCACAAGATAGGATATAAAAAAGATATTCAGGCCATGTTAAACAATACTGGAAGATAAGATCAGAGACAGACAGGATGGCTGCAGTTGCTAATGGAAAAGTGGAGGTATCTGGGTTTAAAGAAAGATTAGACAGAAGCTGAAACTTGTCCAAAACCCCACAGATAAAAGGGTAAAGGTGAGAATAAGAAGACACTTAATGACTGTCATAAGATGTGGGGAGAGAAGAGAAAACTGCAGAGTTATCAGAACAGTTATCAAGGACCCCAAACACACATAGTGAATATCAAGAATAGCACATGAATAAATTAGGAAGACATATATGTTATAGTTATGTAAGTGCGAGGGGCCAGAAACACATACACACACAAGTTCTGGAGTATATGTGTGTGTATTACGTTTGATTTTTTTTTTTTTGTTGTGTTCTGAGATGTGGAAATAAAGTCTAACCAAGCTGCTTAAAGTTTTCTATCTGCCTCTCATCTTTGTGTTTCCTCTGACTGAAAGTTTACGAAGAGTACTGACTAAGAAATCTTTCACAACACAAAACTCAATATCTTTTATTCTGCACCTTCAGACGGATTGTCAACGTGTCCTGTTTCCTCGTCCTTACTTTGTTCTTGTACCAAGCCTCTGCCTCCTCTCGGCTGCGGGCTGCGATATCCTCGTACTGGGCTTTGACCTCAGCGACGATCTGCTCCATGTTCAGGCTGCGACTGTTGTCCATTTGCACCACCACCGAGGTGTCTTTGATACTGGCCTGCAGCTCACGCAGCTCCTGGTCAGGGAGCACGAAATAAAATATAAGAGAAACAGACACAGAATATACCACAATGTAGCCTGTATTTAATATGTTCAGTCTACATACGATTTAAATAAGTTATATTTTTGAATTTTGTTTCAAAAATCCTCATGGCAAAATGTATAGTGTTGAATGGTTATTTCCTGTGCAGTTGCAAAGAGATGTTGGATACACAGACTTTTAAGGTAAAAAAAAAAAGATAATTTCATTTAAGTTGTAGTTCAACGCCTGAAATCATCCAATACCTCCTCATAGATGTTGCGCAGGAAGTTGATTTCATCAGTCAGAGCTCCCACCTTATCCTCCAGATCTGCCTTCACCAGGTAGGCCGAGTCTACATCCTGAGCACACACAAACAAATGCCATACACAGAGATTAAACAAGAGTCCACAGCCATGTTAGCAGCTCTGTGAAGCCATACTTAGGCAGTGGTTTGAGCAAAATGCTAATGCTAGCATAGCAACTGGGTCACAAAGACAATATTAACATGCTTATACGGTAATGTTTACTATGTTCACTACCTTTATTGTGTCAGCATGCTAACATATGCTAATTAGTTAGTTTTGCAGGTGTTTGGTCAAAAAGCATTGCAATGACAATGTACTCCGCAGACGATGCACTAAACTAGCACAAAGAAACAAGGAAAAATCAGGGGATCATCAAGATCATAGGATTCATCTTCTGGTCTTTTGGAAAATTGCCAAAGTGTCTTATGTAGTTATATAGTTTATGGGTTTGATCCATGTGGGAATGCAGAGTGGTAGGACAATAAGGTCAAAGGAAAAGGACAATAGAGTGGTTCATCTTACTCACCACACCTGTTAATGTATGAATGAATGTGTCTCTGTGTGTGTATGCTGACCTTCTTTAGGATAACAAAGTCATTCTCCAGGTTGTTTCTCTTGTTAATTTCGTCTTCATATCTGCAACAGGCAAAGGTCA
Organism: Lepomis gibbosus; assembly: GCA_029875015.1. NCBI lineage: Eukaryota > Metazoa > Chordata > Actinopteri > Centrarchiformes > Centrarchidae > Lepomis > Lepomis gibbosus. The sequence goes on from JAPMOB010214545.1 coordinate 7,798, forward strand.
CAAATAATTTAAACTTGGATATTACAGAACTCAAATGTACTAATCTCACTACCACAGTGACATTAATTACTTGTGCTTGTAGTCCTCCACCAGACCCTGCATGTTCCTCAGCTCTCCGTCCAGTTTGATCTTGTCGTTGTTGACCACGTCCATCTGGCGCCTAAGACCCGCCATGTAGGCCTCAAACATGGGCTCCACGTTGGATCTGGCCACACCTTGGCCCTGCAGCAGCTCCAGTTTGGTCTCGAGCATCTTATTTTGCTGCTCCAGGAAACGTACCTGAATTATGCCGACGGCATGAGAAAGAAATTGTAGTCAAAGGGTTTGTATAGTTTGTACGTATAACTTTCATGGCACGATACATCTGATACATTTTATGTTGAGATCATTTTTGTGTATTTCCATCGTAAAGCTTTAAAGATAAGTCAATTAATCAGTCGACAGCAACTGTTTTGATAATTGAAAACGCCCCGTTGTCTTACTTCCAGCATGTTAGAAATTAATATTTACAGGTTTTCCTTTTAGTCTTGTCTCCTAGTAAACTGAATATTTTGGGGTTTTGGACTGTTGATTGAACAAAACAAACTATTCTTGCAGTTCAGGGAATTTGCATTGCCATTTTATTAGCCAAATGATGAATCAATTTATCAAGAAAATACTTGGTATGTTAATCAGTAATGAAATAGTTATTGAATAATGTCCTTCCTTGGAAACACAGAGGTTAAAGAAACAGCAACATTCTAGCAGATAACCAACTCGGTCTGAATGTCAACACCTGACTGTACCGAGAGCCTGTATCCGCACGGCTCACGTTTCCAGCCTGCGGCCGGGTGTATCCGCCACCTATTATACCTCCTGCCTCCAACACAAAGCCTGTGTTCTGTTCGGAGCAGAATAATCTCCTTTTGTGACACAACCACACCGTGTCTGACCTGATTCATCAGGTTACAATCCGACTCAATGGGATGGAAATGGGACAGATAGCTTAAATATCCAGTGGCTAAATATCACTGGTTCAGGGTTTAAATGGCTGTTTAAATCCCAGAGGCATCCACTGAATTGTTGGCTCTGTTTTAAGGCTTTGAGTCCTTGTGTTTTAATTAACTGTTTCAGGTGTAACTGGGGATAGTTTCTGCATTAATCACCATCAACACAGTACTATAACATTTCCCTTTGATCTTGGGTAATTAATATATTTTAACTGGGTTTGTATCATGCAACAAATAATACTTTGTCTGCCTGTTCCATCAGACAAATTACTTCTCTGCATGAGGGAAAGCAGCTCTTTAATGTTTCAGTGCCGCTGGGGCCCGTCAGGGTTAGATTACACAAGTAATTGCAGGGTCAGATTATTCATCAGTGGACTCGACTTTGCCTTTTAGTAATTTTCTCATTTGTGCATGCATGGCTGAAGAGTATGAGAAGGGGTTTCACTGCCACAATGTCCAAACTTCTGGTCCAAATCTAGAGAGAGTGCAGCATCCATGAATTTAACTGATTTTTTCCAAAATGTTGCGGCACCAAACAGATTCCAGGTTTGAATTTATATAAATAAATCAGCAATACAATCTTGGATCATTAAACACAGGGCAAATTAAACTGTAATAGATGAAATAAAGAGCCCAGGTTAAGGTCAACCTCTCCTGCAGCAAAGAGCTCATACAAATCCAAGAAGTGCAAACAAGGCCTCTTTTGTGTGCTACCTGTTAGCCGGGAAGTCACATCAACCATCTCATTTACAGAGACGGACGTACAAGCTTTCAAATGTTTGATGGAAAGGTTTCACAATATTTTGTCTTGGAATACTGAAACTGATATTGTGAGGAACTTTTCCAGCAACATTTACCAAAGTTTTGTACTTTCTTGTGTTTTTGTTCTTTTATTGCTTCACTTAAAACAAAGCAAAATCACACAAACACTTCTGAATCAATCTGAAAGAGATTATAACTGCCTTGAGAGCACTTAGAATCTTTTTGTGACCAATGCTTGGGTGCCTATACTTATAAAAAAACTGTCACCTCTCTAATTTATTTAGATTGATTTATTTCATTTCATTCAAATAATTCTTATCTGTTTTCTTACACTGTAGGCTGTCTCTGCGCTGCTGAAACATGAAGAACATATCTGAACTTAGTGCAGATCTTTTCTCTCTTTTGTTGCACATTGAAGTTAAAAGTCAGCATATAATCCTCTATACATGACACAGCATGAGTATAATGACCATAGGACGTTGTCAAAGACTTGAACCAACCTTCTAGATCCATACTATATCAGTAAATGTTTGACTTAAAAAAGCTGGGTTAGTGTTAAACAGTCAGACCTCCGTCCGGCACTCTGTCTCTGTACGCCTCAAGCGTATCTCTACGGATGTGAGAAGCCAACAATGTCTCTTTTGTGTGAGTGTGTTACCTACTCCGTGAGAAAGCGGAGATGGTCCCTAAGTACAGTATCAATGTCCATCATTATCACAGAACTGGTCACTCCTTCTGTGGGAAATATCTGCAGGCAGTGTTCTTCAAGAACCTCAACACAGCTACTTGTCAGATTAACTTCCCAATTTAACACCTAGTATTTCACTTTTTACTATAGCCTAATGTCTAAAAAAACATGTAATTAGAAAAATAAAAATGTAAATTTAATGTAAAATGCCAGCCATAATCAAATTATCACCTGAACCTGCAGCTTCCCTCAGCTTTGTCCAGCTGTAACTTTACTGTTTTGTTTAGTTTTTTAGAGAAAAGGCCACTGTAAACTACCTGCTCAGCTGAAAACAGGTAGAGACGAGCGGGTGGTGAACATAGTGGAGCATTTAGCTGCTAAAGAGCCAGATATTGCCCTGAGGAGCTGGTGGAGACCAAACACACAGCTAAAACAGAGTGAATACTGGACTTTAATCTACAGTGATGCAACAGAGAAAAGCAGCATTTTTTTTACATTATAGAGGTTTGTAAAGTTATGCCCATGATGACCAGTTATTAAAATACATTCTGTAATTGATTAATTGACCAACTGCTTTAGATTTCATCTCTTTACCTTATCTATGAAGCTTGCAAAGCGGTTGTTGAGGCTCTTGATCTGCTCCTTCTCGTGGGCTCGGCTCATGGACAGGCTGGGGTCGATCTCCAGGTTCAGGGGGGCCAGCAGGCTCTTGTTGACCGACAGGGATGCCAGTGGGGCGCCGTGGCCGTGGTGATGCCCGTTGGTTCCCGCGTAGAGAGAGCTGCTGCTCAGAGAGATGCCACTGAAACCCCCCTGAACTGGACCGAAACCGCTCAGCCTCCTCGACCCACTGCTGCTCCGCACGGAGTTACTGGAGCTGATTCGCTTGGTACGACTCAGACTCATGGTGGAGGCAGAGATGGTGGGATGCAGAGATGAATAGAGAGTGAGAGGCGGTGAGACAAAAAGATGGAGGTATGAATGAATGGAGCAAGGATGGGATTAAAAGGAAGCAGGCGGTGGAAAGACGAGACAGCTGGAAGAAGATATTAGAAAGAGACAAGTGAAACAAGAGAAGAAGAATAGGAAGATGAATAAGATGTAAAACTGAACAAAGACAGACGACTTGCAGAAAACAGGCTGCGCAGAGCAGAGAGTGAACGAGTGAGCCGCAAAGAGAAGTGACACAGGTGAGTATAAGATGTCTGACCACCGTGAGGCATCTCAGGTGTCTCCGGCCTTTTAATCCTCCCCAGGGTGGAGTCATGAGAAGAGGAGAGGGCTGGAGCACAAGAGGGTTGTCGTGTCAGATTATCTAGTGTTTCAGATTTTAAGGGAAAATGTAAAGTGTTGCCTGAAAAGCAAGTGCTGGAGATGGGCATGCCTCTGCTAAAGAGCCAGAGAAGTTCAACATTTACACTCCAAAATGAAACTTCTAATCCACAGCCTAAGCACTAAATTAACCTTTACTACATTGGAGACCTTGTACCTTATCTACGTGTTACTTCTTTATAACGGCATGAAAGGCCTGTTTAAGTATGTATGTTAGCGTGCATTGGGCTGTTTTAAGAGTGATACTCAACATTTAAGAAATTTGGGGGGTGTAAGTCTTTTTTTAGCCTTCATGAAACCAAAAATACAAAAGCACAAATGTAAGAAATGTTAGTTTTAACTGTTCTAATGTAAAGCTAATGTAAAGTTCATTTAGGTAGGTGGGAAGATATATTTTGTCACACTATAACACTATAAAGAGTGGAATTAAATTTGTAACTCCTTTCTGCTACATAGCAGACAATATACATAAATATAGAAGCAATTATAAAAATGGTAAACAGAAATAAACTATTCAGTGGGCAGTGCTGAGGATGAATTTGAGCTTAGGAGTCTGATAGCTTGAGGGAAAAAGCTGCTCTGCAGTCTGGTGGTGTAGCAGCTGAAACTTCTATAACTCTTCCCAGAAGGCAGCAGGGTGAGCAGGCTGTAGCTGGGTGGGTACTGACCTTTAGTATCCTTTGGGCTCTGTAGGTACCTCACCTCAGCAATATCACCGATGCTCAGGAGATGGGTAATAACTGAGCATTACTTCCAAAGGCAAGGAGCAAAAGAAAAACAACCCAGCCGTGATTTCAAAATAACACCAACACTGGATCAAAACACAAATGAAGATAACCAGTTACTGAGTCTGAGCCACAAGATTTTTAATGAGCAGGCCAAAGGCAAAACAGCTCTGTTTTAAGATGAAGCAAACACTTCCTACATACACATTAAATTGAGATTAAGGGTTCAGCTGAATTATAGTGAAATTATTTTATGATCAAGGTTTATAAACAGGCACGCCTCATTACTGATCTATATTATTACTGCATGAACCCTCCACACCAATGACATTAACTCATATTGTTTCTTTTGGTTTGTACTACTGTGTCTCTCACAGGGCACTCTCATTACAGTAGCTCCTAATTTCACATCTTCATGGCACCACAAGTTTGTGTTTCAGTTCTCAGGTTTCAGGTCATGTGAGAGCAAATTAACCCTTCAATGTCTCAGCAAACATGACGGATCATTTTGATGCGTTTTCTTTCTTTAGATCTGTAGATGCTGCTAAAATGCTTCCTGCATGAGTTAAAAGTAATGTCAACACAGAGAGGAAGAAGTTTTTCCTTATTGTGCGACAACAAAAGGCAAATTCACACAAGGAATGTGCAAAATCTCACAATGACTCATGAATGCCTTTATTGAAATACTGAAGGAGACATTAACAGTGAACACATATCAAACATGTCCATTTCCTTTCCAGTAAAAGGAAATGTTTGTTATCAAAGTTGGCACAGTAAGTAACTTTTTTTAAATAAGCTTTATTTTTAAAACCATGTGTTGAATCATTCAACAAAAAAGGGTATAAAGTTAAAGTGTGTGTAGTGGAACATCCGAGATATATTGGATCAAAAGTCTGTTTTGTCCAGAACATATGTAAACGATCAGCAGATCGCCGATATCTGTTACGTCACTTAAACATTGGTCCTTAACAAAACCCTAACTGTTCAAGGCCATTAACGGGCCGTTTATGAAAAGCCAGGTCTGAAGAGGACAGGGAGAAAAAGTCAATGTTCAGCATCGGTGAGTGGATTGAAGCTCTGTCTAAAATGTGTTTTTGAAATGAAGCAAAATTTTACAGAAATTACAGAGTGCAATCACACACACACACACACACACACACACACAC
>JAPMOB010214547.1:0-13332 GCA_029875015.1 Lepomis gibbosus
GAGTGGGGGGGTTGTCGGTGGCTGGAGGCCAGGAACCTCTGGGTTATCCAATCTGAAGAGGGGGTGAGTGACCCAGACTTCAAGCAACATGGATTCTGTGCTGAAACCCATGTCTTGCATACGTTTGTGTGTGGTGGTTCTTGAACCACTGACTGCAGCAGCAGTCCACTCTTTGTGAATCTTTCCCACATTTTTGAATGGATTTTGTTTCACAATCCTCTCCAGGGTACGGTTATCCCCATTGCTTGCACACTTTTTTTCACCACATCTTTTCCTTCCCTTCGCCTCTCTATTAATGTGCTTCGACACAAAGCTCTGCGAAGAGCCAGCCTCTTTAGCAATGACCTTTTGTGTCTTGTCCTCCTTGTGCAAGGTGTCAATGGTCGTCTTTGGACAGCTGTAAAGTCAGCAGTCGTCCCCATGATTGTGTAGCCTACAGAACTAGACTGAGAGACCATTTAAAGGCCTTTGCAAGTATTTTGAGTTAATTAGCTGATTTGAGTGTGGCACCAGGTGTCTTCAATATTGAACCTTTTCACAATATTCTAATTTTTTGAGATACTGATTTTGGGGTTTTCATTAGTTGTCAGTTATAATCATCAAAATTAAAAGGAATGAACACTTGAAATATATCAGTCTGTGTGGAATGAATATTATACAAGTTTCACTTTTTGAATGGAATAACTGAACTAAATCAACTTTTTGATGACATTCTAATTATATGACCAGCGCCTGTATACCTCACACACACACACACACACACACACACACACCCCTACATAAAACAGGGAGTGATCCAGAAACCTAATCTAATTCTGCTATGACACATGTGGAAGAGAGCGGGGGAAGAGAGTCTGGCATGTTTGTACTGTACAGGATGAAAGAATGAAAGGTGAGGAATTACAAATAAACTATTTTGTTCAATGACATTTTTCCTGAAGGATCACATCTGTGAAGATTTTTGTCTGTGTTGTCATCTTTAATTGTAATGTTGTTATTGTTAAATTTATCTTTTAATTATCTCCACAAAGCAGTGAAGGTTGCGATCACTTCCCTTCATCTGTTTGTAACTAATGTACCTTGAAACTGACAGAGAAACTGGCATGAAAGAGCAGATTTTAGAAAAAAACATATTTACCCATTCCTGACATTTTGACCTTTTGTCTGTCGCCACCATCGGACCAGACATTCATTTTTCAAATGAACAAATTTCCCAACTTTTCAGCTGTAAATTCGCAATACATGCTGTAGTATAGTCATGCACACAAAAATTAATAACCAGCTGATTTTGGTGTGCCATCATCAGGCCAAACTTTCCGAGTTAACAGAGTTTAAAAACTGAGTCAGTCATTGCAGCATTCTTGCATTTTAGAAGCTGTTTTATGAGAATTTTGAACCGTTTCCTCTTAATGGATGACTTAAACCTACAATGACTGACCTGTTGGCCACTATGGGGCAGCAATAAGCACAACATTGATATCATTGAAAACTAAACAGTGCTGATAAGAGTGATGACCAGTTGGCCCGGTTGATGGGAATGCCCCTGTCCCATTCCCATCACAGAATTTAAAAAAATCCTGTCCCATCCCAATCCTGGAAGAATGACTCCCTTCCCATCCTGTTCCTGATTTAAAAAATCAGAGAATAAAATTAAGTCATATAAAACGGTCCTATGATTCCGATCCTGCCTGCTACTGATTCGTTTTTTTCCTGTCCTAACCCAGTCCCATGATCAAGTCCCATCTTTTTTTAACCATAACCACTTTAAATTTTAAAAATAAATAAAACAGTTACATAATTATCTGTTGATCAACTAATCAAGTAATCAAGTAATTGTTTTGGCACTTACTGCTGCAATTCCCTACTCTTGTCACTACAATATTGACAGTATAAGCCATGGCGATGGGAGAACAGGTCTTGGCAAAGATCCGTCCTCTTCAGTGTTTCATTGTTGCTCTTGCAAGAATGGTTGCCTCTCATTCATGCAAATAAATTGTAACTGAATTCAACTGACACAGAAAGAGGAAGAAGAGGGAAATGTACGGTGAGTCCAAAGCAATTGTACAGAGTGGAAAGGACAATTGCTCCCCAGATGTAGTGGTGAGACTGAGACATATTTATATCAAAGATAAGGGGATGTATTGGAGGAAGAGAGTGTGCACTTTGGTCACTGAGGGGTAGAGAGGAGTTAAGAGGGGAAGAGGAAGCTCTGCATTGTGCCAATAGGAAGAGTTTGTTCCTCAGTGAGATACAGGAGACAGTGTCAACACACACGCTGTGCTCAATATAGCTACTGTCACACGGCTAGGCATACCTCTTTCTCCTTTTCAGCCTGACACTTGCACCTTCCTGAACACCCCTCCTCACTCGCTCACGTTCTTCTACCCCTTCCCCATTTGAACAGGTTACATTCTTCCTTTCCCTTCCCTCTCAGTCCTCCCCCATGGCCCCCGTCCATCAATGTCCCATCCCTGGAGCTAAATTAACTGATCTCCCTTCCTTTGCTCTTTCTCCCCTTCCCTCTCCCCTCGCTTTCTGTATATATTACAGGCTTGACACACTGCCAGACATTGGTTTAATATAACACACATTCTCTGAGCCTTCCACCCGCTCTCACATTACCCTCTCTTTCCAACTCCCACCACCCCGCTTTCATATGGGCACTGGCCGTTTGCTTTTTCCGTACTTTACCCACCGCAAAAGGAGCTTTTTGTTCTTGAATAGCTCACTCATTGCCATGGTAATCCAACAGAAAGAGTGCGGTTTTTCTGTCTGGGGCCTCGCGGATGAAAATAGTAAGTCACGATGGGCTTCTTTAAGTGGCCCTGAATCTGAGAAATCAAAGTCAGAAGTTTATACACTTATGTGTGTTGTGTGTATAAATGTCATAGTTTACCACCATCAAGCCATTTCCCTCAACCCTTCTCCTACTTCTTTCAGGTGGGCGTCTTTTCATCTCAGCCTTCCCATTGATGCCCCCTCTTCCTCTGTCTCACTTGTCCTCCAATGTCACCCTCCCCACCACCCTCCTTTCCTCCTCCACCACCTCACCACTCGCTGTGGTAATCCCATTACTCATGTGCGAATACCAGCTGGGGAAGAGAGGGAGAGAGGGAGGGAGAATGTGGACAGAGGATAACTGTCTAGAGGCCTCGGGTCTCAACTAGACAGTTGGACACTCTAGATGTTTTAACAAACTCTTGTCTAGGGAACAGAAGAAAATATTGATTGACACACTATAATTTAAAAAGTGTTAATACTAAGACCACTTATGACCCTATTTGGGTAAAGCGGGGAAGAAAAATTGTCAGATAGACAGAGGGAGTGATATCTGGCTGTGTCTCCTGACGGTTGGACTGGCAAGCTTGAAAATAAACAAGTGCTTTGATGACAAAGAAACCATTGACTCTCTTATTCCCTCTCTCTCTTCTCTCCCACTCCTTTTTCTCCACAGCTTTGCTCTCTTTTCCTCTCTGTGTCCTCTTGCCGTTTCGAAGGGGTTAGTGTGTGAGTGTGTGTGGGGGGGGGGGGCATTAACCGCCACCCTGCTGCACTTGTCCCCTCAGCTGCCGGCTTTTCCTTTCATCTGGCCTGCTCTCACCCTACACGCCTTTTAGTCTAGCGACCCATCTTCCCTTCTCCTTTCACTGTCACACAAGAAGTTAAACCTTTTTCTACTCAGTCAAGGTTCTCCACATGATGAATTAAAGCTGAACAAGGGTTTAACTTTGCAGGCATTTCATAAAAATGCCAGTCTGAAGTTGATTATGTAAGATCCCTTGTTGGAAATCAGCTCAAAGATGATTGTGGCGCTTACAAAGAGTGAGGTGAACAGTAAAGGAAACCAAAGAAAGAGAGCCATAAGGAGTGACTGAGTGTGTGCACATCTATGTCTGAGTGTGTGTATGTGTTTGGATGTTTGTTCATGTCACCAGTGGTATGATTCATCACATACCCTATGTACATATTACACCACTGTTGGCTGTTTAACGCCCTGTCCAGGAATTAGAATCTTGCCTGACTTCCACTGGTTGCTGAAATCAGGTTCTGTGTGTACATGTGTGTATGAGTTTGTGTGTCTGCACTGCCTGTGGTGGCACTGGTTAGTGGGCTACCACACCCATTGTCCACGGTAATTACATTGACCCGAGCCATCTGTGTTGTAGAGGCACAGACCAGAAGGAACTGGTGTGTGTGTTAGTGCAGAGTGGATGGCATACTATGCAGTTGCACCGCTGACATCCATTGAACAAAGCCTATACAGGGTTTTGACCTTCCTGTACACTAACTTGTATAAAAGTTGTGATTGCTCGGCAGAGATCTCAGTCATGTTGTTCATTCTCACTTGGGATGACACATCCCTTAGGGAAAGGACAGGGGGTGGGTGAGGGTCTCAATCTATAGGGAAGATATCTGGGGATGTTCACACCCATACCCACCCAACTGCGAGCATTCACAAACACTCCAGTGACAAAATCTCCCCACTCCCTTTCATTCTCCTCGTCTTTCTCTGTGGAGCGTCTGTCTGTCACTCTGATTAGGAACGGACAGAGTCACATAAAGCACGGTGGGGATGAAAATGGGCGGGATGGGAGAAGGAGTTACAGATGATGTGGAACCAATAAGACAAGGCTCTTCTGTGATACACTCTGTTTGTCAAACACATCATCAGGTTCACTCGCCGGGTCTCATTTAATGGCATGACACAATTTAAAACATGAAATGTTAAAAACACACTATGGGAAATGTACCTTCTTTTACACTGATCCTACAAAGATTTTGGGCCATGTTATGCTGCTATTAAAATGTTTATAATAGAATGATGACATGGTATGGTGAGAGAAAGAGAGTGATGTGCAACAAAGGTCTCTGCCCACACTTGAACTGGGAACATTGCAATTACCCCTAAGCCACCTGGGAACCCTATAGATATTGCTATTAATATGAACACCTTTTACATTTTCATTATTTCAATTTATTATGCGTTTTGAGACAAAATGCTCAAAGATGCTAAAAAGTTGGCAATTTCTGAAAGATGTTTTATTGTGTATTGTACCATTTGTCTGCAGTGACAGTTACTAAGAGACTGGGAATGTTTTTTTTTAACCAAAAACCTAAAATCTTTTTTTTTTAAAAATCTATTGACTGGCAAGAGCTCACATCCTAATGAGACTCTCAATTATAACTTAATTAAACCATCTGTTTGGGTTAGGTCTAAAACAAAAAATAGACAGTCCTAGCATTACCTGGAGGAAAAATATGCTATATGTTGCTTGCTGGTTGTGTCTAATTATACTGGATCTTGAGAAGTTAAAATCCAAATCTTGTTAACATTTCTTTATGTATATAGTTTTAAGTTTTGAGGTATTTAAAATGAGCACACTTGTAGCCAAAACACACTAAAATGGAGAATAGCTCCTAATGATTTTTTCTAAAAGAAAGATCATGATCATACAAGGGAGCTAATAGCAATAAATGACACGAAATATTTTCACATATTCAATTCAAAGAGTCCATCAACCTTGAGCTTGTAGCTCAAATAATGACCCGAGGAGAGAAAGTGAGTGTGAAGGAGGGAAAGAGATGCAGGCATGGAGAGGTGGCAGAGGATGGAGCAGGAGGAGGAGTAGACGAGGTGTGAGAGTGAGGGAGGCTGGACGGACGTATGGATGGATGAGTGGTGAAAGACGACAGGACGGCAACGGACAGAGTATAGCAGCAAAGTAAAGAGGATATGGGGAGAGAAAAGAGGAGAGGTGGATAAACAGCTAGAGTGAGGGAGGAGGAGGAGGAGGAGGAGGAGGAGGGCACGGGTGGGAGAGAGGGGTGGTGTTGAGTGAAGCACTGTGTTTATCAGTGTTCAGAATGTACTGTGCTGTAGATTTGTCTGTAAATGTCATCTCCTATTCTTGAGTTACATTAGAGTGTGTTCACACAAGTCACAGACAGGCACACACACACACACCCAAAGCCATTTGCCCACCCTGCACTTAATCGCTAAATCTCTCCTCTTGTCCTCTCTTTGATTTCTTCTTGCTCATCTTTTCCCTCTGTGTGGAGAGCCTGGGGGCCACTGAAGAGCTCTTCACCTAAACCAGAAATACAGACATCAGAAAATAGGAAAACGATAGATATTTGGTGGATGCATGCCAAAACAGGTGACAACACATAAAAGACAGCAAAAAACAGAGAAACAGGGAGGAATAGTGCGACTCTCTTGTTCCCAGCTGATTGCTCTATTGTCAGCCTCTGTGGGAAAATTGCCAAGCAGGTCCATCCAGTGGTTTTCCTGCTCTGAAGAAGAAGACACGACAGGATGGTAGTTTCCTGGATGTGAAGGCTCACCATCCAATTTAGATGCTCCTTTTTCCACCCCGTTTTTGGTCCAGTTTCTTATCTGGCAGAGCAGAGTGGTCTTCCTCAACCTGTCAGTGAATAGCCAGTGAAGGGAGGAGAAATCCTGTTTGTAAATCACACCACAGGGACCTTGCTGCTGTCAGGAGACTTTGTTTACTTTGTTTTACTACCCCTGTTTTATCCTGTTGACAAGGCAGGGCAGTGGTGTGTATCGCTGATGTTACAACACAAGGCAAGAAACGCAAAAAAACCACACACATAAAGCCTCAGGCCCTTGCGCAGGTGCCGATGCACAAGAAGGCCAAAGAGGAGATTCACTTCACCTCCCATGTATGGCGCCTCGCCCACTCATATGCATTTATCCATAGCACATAACAGCTTCATATCAGCGGCACGTGAGGAAGCAGAAGGTCGGTGTGTTCCAGGAAACAAGTCTGGGCATGACACTGGTTCTTACAATCAAACAAACCATCAGATATGTTGAATATCTGATCAAGTGAAACATATGAAATGACCGGATGTCTCTGTGTATACATACTGTGCAGCATTATGCTAATGTGCACTCTGGGTTGGTGTACATGTGTGTGTTTGATTGTGAGTTAAAGGCCATGATACAGTTGGCTGCACCTTAAAAAAAGAGGAAAGGGGAGTTAGTGCTTCATGAGAGACTGGCAACAGAACAGGATGCAGGGTCATAGTCAAATTAGAGTTTTTTTTCATTTTTATTCGTTGTTTATATGTGAAAAGGTTTTTGGTCTACATTGCTTTGATCAAAGGGCCCACGTGTTTCAGAAAATCAAAAAGTAGTGATTATGAAGAAAGTAAGAAAATACATTTAATTGCAGTTAAGATTCACTCTACATCAGACTTTACCATTTTGAGCTTTCACTCAATTATAATAACAGGTAATGTTTTGGTTTACAGCAAGCAACTATTTTATATGTGGGACACCATTACACTTTGTACTGGGCACTAACTAACATGGAAAAAAGTACAAGGAATAAGGGGGTAATACATTTGTGTTCAGGAGCACAGAGTACTTTTTAAATTAACCACTTTGGTCCAGACTGAGATATCTCATCAGCTATTGCTGGGATTGCTGTGAAATTCTGTATAGATATTCAAGTTGCCACAGGATTAATCGTAATCACTTTAGTGATCCCCTGACTTTTCCTCTAGCGCCACCAGCAGGTCAAAGTTTTCACTTATCCAGTGAAATATCTAGTACTGTGCATGGACAGGGTCAAAATGTTGTTGAGATATTCATAGTCTCCAAAGGATGAATTGGAAAAACTTGGAGATCCTTCTTATCTCGGGCCCTTATTAGGACAAAATTCAAATTTTCCAGTATTTTAGGCACAGTATATTTATATCTGTGTAATTTCACCTGTTCAAAAAATGGGACTTTTTTTCTTACTTGGGAAACAATATGATATGGACACTGAAGAAGAACTTTATTGACTTTCATGGGAATGACCGATTGCGTGAACTTAATTTGTTTATTTGTTACTCTGCAGGATATGTCCTCACCACTTTGTGTAGGCTATGGCTATTGGGGCTGCAACAAATTATTATTTTGATTATTTTCTCAATCATATTTTGGGGTGAAAAATGTCCCAAAACCTAAAGTGTCTTGTTTTGTCTTGTTTGCAATCATAGAGGATTAAGAAAAGCTGAAATATGCAACTTTGATTAATTAGGAACTCGAAAAACATGATTCGATTATCTAAATTGTTGCAGTTAATTTATCTGTCAATTAACTAATGGGTTAATCTACTGATCTCTGGAACTGATCAGCAGCAGATATATTTTACCCCCTTCTCTGTTTAATTAAAAAAGACCTTCACTTTAGTTCAGTGTTAATGCATCTATAGTACAACTCTGAAAGAATAAGTTTTACTTTTGATGCCGGAGGATATATTTCACCAATAACAATATAAAATAATATACTTTAAGACAAAAATAATAATAATTATATGTATGATTTTTAAAAAAGTTCCATACACTACTTACAGATTCTTGAAAAGCACATCTACTTCTTAGCCTGCATTGAAAAATCTATGAACACGCAAGTTAACTGCTAGATGCAAGCTGTTTCCTACTTCACTGAAAGGTCCATTCTAAGTATACATTATGCACTGAAGGTTTCAAGTTTGGGCGGTGCGGTGGTTAGCACTGTCACCTCACAGCAAGAAGGTTGTGGGTTCAAACCCTGGTCGTCTCTGCCTTTCTGTGTGGAGTTTGCATGTTCTCTCCGGGTGCTCCAGCTTCCTCCCACCGTCCAAAGACATGCAGACTAGGTTAGTTGGTGACTCAATATTGTCCTTAGGTGTGTGTGCGTGTATGGTTGTTTGTCTATGTGTGGTCCTGCGATGGACTGGCGACCAGTCTAGTGAGTACCCCCGCCTTTTGGCCGATGTCAGCTCGGATTGCCCCCCCCTCAACCCTGTAGGAAGGATGGTTTCCAGATTGGCTTCAAAACCAGTTGTACGTGTAGGCCTACATGTTCAGAGCTGCAACAATAAGTTTAATGGATTTGTTGTCAACTGTTAAATTTATTGACAATTGTTTTGATAATCTCTTTGAGTCCTTTTTTTTAAAAGAAAAAAATGTCCAAATTCCCTGATTTCAGTTACTCAAATGTGAATATTTTCCTCCTATGCCTGAATATATTTGGGTTGTTTACAAAAGACATTTGAGGACGTTAAATTGGGCTTTGGGAAACACTGATCAACATTTTTCACAATTTCTGGACCTAGGGAGTAATCAATTAATAGAGAAAATAATCGACAGATATATAGTTGCATGAATGTGAAAAAACTTTCTAGTATCAAACTCAAACTCAAGAGCTTACATCACACAGTAAAGGTCAAGTAACAATAAACTAACATAATCTTAATGCAGAACCTTTGTTTTTAGTAGTTTTCTTCTGAATAAAGGAAATTAGTATGTTTTCCATCACTGCAGAAAAGTGTAGGACAGTGTATCATACCTAAAAGTTGGCTGACTCCATCAGGTATGCAGTGAGAGAGAGTTTTCCTGTTTTCAGTGTTAATCACTAACTGACGCTTTGATATTTATCTTGCCAATCTAATAAGAGTAATTATCCTGATTATGAAAGAGCCTAATTACAACCGTAGTCCCTGATTGACGTAAACGGACACCGTGAAACGAGCTGCTCTCGCGCCTCTCTCGGATCGTAGGATTCGGATGTGACGTCACCACGCAGCGCTGTGGCGGTCTCCAGGGCAACACCGCGTGCTGCAGTGACGCCAGCCCAAGCCCCGACTCGTGGTGAGTGGGCGTGACTCGCCACGTTAGCCCCCCCCCTCTTCTCTCCTGTCAGTGTGGGCGGGCCCCGCTCAGAAGAGAGCAAGCGAAACACGACACCCCGAGGACGGAGAGAGGCACGGGGGGGAGGAGAGACTAGTGCTGAATGGTGTGAGAGAGTGAGTGGAGGACTTAAAAAAGTCTGTAAAGAAAGAGAGGATCTAATCTAACGTTAATTTCTGTCAAAGAATTAACAAAGCGTTGCGGTGCAGAGATGTCAAACAGCGACCAAGATGCGGTTGAGACGGAGTAAACAGCCACCGGACAGTTAGCGAAAGAACTTGTTAAAAAGAGAGAGGAAGGCTTTTTTCGGCTGGCTCGAGTCGGGACGGTTGGCCGTTTTCCGCCGCAACTTGAGCAGATTTCAAGTGCTGCTGCTGACGGCAAGAGAAGCGAGGGACCGACAGCGAGGTCTTGACCGCTCAGCTCGGTGGAAAGCAAGAGCTTCGGTCGGTTGGTGGAGAGCCGGGGGAAACGGACTGAGAGAACGCGGCGGCTCGAGAAGAGAGCGAGAGACAGAGCCGCTGAAGCAGTTCGCTACAAAAGTTTGCCGTTTATCTTCACCTAGTTTTCCAGATTGGGAACTAGAGGAGGAGGAGGAAGAGGCCGACAGACTTAACTTTTCTTTCCACAAGCAACTTTGTGGAATTCATCCTGTTGAGCAAACTTTAGCCTCTTGCTGCCTAGCTAAAGTCGTTAAAACAGAAGCCATGAAAACACCTGGAGATTCTGGTAAGTTTTGCATGACTCATGCTCTGATTTTTTTATTATCCACCATTGTCTTTCTTGTTTACTTGTCGTGGTCGTTGTCGGCAAAGATAACAGTAACTACACTGCTGATTAACGAACAAGCCAGATAGTTATCAGCATATCCTCTTCCAATCAAAAACAAGATGACAACCTGTTGATTTTAGTTGTTCAGGATAAGTGTAATAGTCCGTTGTTTAGCTAGGCTAAATAATATAATAAAATCTGGTGCAGGTTTAGTACTGTAATCCGATTCAAGAGGAAGTGGTTAAACTACTGTACAGTTGTTACAGCGACATCCTCTGTGCCACACTGACAACCTAATTTCATCATGCAGCACCTTTCAGAGAACAGAGTGAAAATCCTAGAAGCACGGTGTGAGTGTGTTTTTGTAGAGCGATGTGGACGTGTTGCTAAGTTGCTTGAAGACGCATGTCCTCCTGGGGGTGGTGTTGAGGTGATTGGATCTGGCCAGGTATCCACGGAGCAAGCTGATATTAACCCAGTATCTGAGCATACATTTACAAGGTACCTGGCCTGTCAGCATATTGAAGTGAAAGCAGGAGGGGGGATTTCCAGTAGTCAGCTGAGGTCTCTGTTTGTCTTATTATCTAATTCCTGAAATGCTTGCATGTGTTTGTTCTTGCTGAAAGCCAAGCCAATTTTTGTACAGAAATAAGGAAGTGGAAGTACTGCCTTTTGTGCCAGCTATTCAGTTTTATCATTTCTGTGTGATAATCTGCCTGACATGACACTTTCTTTAAGTGACAAAACACTACATCTGTTTGATTTTTTTTGACATTATTGGACAGGGAATATAAGAGACATGGTGGATAACACCTGAAAGGATATAACAATTATTTATTGTCTAATGCCAAATAAAAAACAAAATATACATATTTAATATGTTGTTTTTCCTGGAGGGAACTGTGGTGATGACTTCCTAAGTAGTTACTGGTAAGCATTTGGCATTGGGCCGTGTGTGTGTGTGTGTGCGGGACTGACAAACTGTGTGGGACCCTATTCCACTTGGGACGTTCCCCTCCCTTCCCCCACCCTGTCCCCTCCTGACTCTGGCTGCACCCAGCCTCAGCCCCTCCACATTCCTGCACACACACATCCACTCCCTGCAAGCAGCCTCGAGGAGGCTGCCATGACATCACACCACATCCCACCACAAGTAGCCCCTTTATTAAAAGAAACTCAGTGTTTGTGTGGCAGCAGGTAGCTATAAGCACTTCTGGGAAGGTACTAAAAATTGATTGTGCTTAGGTTATAGGTTTGATGTGTGTAGGTTGGTTGTGTTGGGCATCGGTTAAGAATGTTAACTGGTCCTATTTTGGTTTGGTCAGTTTGTATGTAATGTTTTTCACCATTTATCTTTTTTGATGGAGCATCCTCTAGCTATTTTCAGTCTTGATTGCATTTTTTTTATCACTTGACTTTTGTGTATGAAATTGTAAGCTTAAAGTTAAGTTGTGCCACTGCTTATATAGTCTGACTTACAATCTCAAAACCCAAAGTTCTCAGTTTATAATGACTAGGGCTATAAAAAGTCAGGAAATAGTCAAAAATTCCACAAGCCAATTAATTTCTTTACCCCAAGATAGCAGTCTGAAACATTTTTTTGCTGGAAATATGACTTTGAATGTTTAATCACTTACCAATAATCAAAATAGTTGCTGACTAAATGTCTATTTATCAGCTAACAGATTAATTTACTATTCATTTCCACTGTAATTATTACAAATTTAGAATAGCAGCCTCTTGCGCCTGTGAAGCTATACATTTTATCAAGTGATTTGTTAGTTATCAGAGGTCAATTTGATTTATTCTATGTTGATTAACTAATTGATTAATCCTTTCAGCACTCATTGGTAAACATAGCAACTCTGTCTCAGAGGCATTATCTAAAAACACATCTGATCTTATAGCAGCACTTTCAAATAGTTAAATTATTGAACTGGTTTATCCTTGGTGCTGTTGTATCTGATCTCCTGCTGTTGCTCCATTTGCAATCAGGACGCAAGTTTTAACCCTTAGCCCATCATCTACAGTGAACACATTTCTTGAATGTGGAAGGATATGGCTGCGCCCAGATATGTGCAGGATAAAAAATGTAATCATCCCTTCCTGGGTTGTTTGGTGATTACGTCCCATATGATAAGCTGCTGCATCTATGGATCTCGCCTGCTTTCTCTTCATCGCCGGACACTTCCTCTTGCGCTCCTGTTTTCCTCCACAGTCACTTCATTAACCTGAATGGATGAAAGGATTTCTGCTGAGATAGAGGATTGATGTGAAGAAACAGGAAATGGCAGAGCTGTAGCCGCATCTGTTGTTGCTGGCTGACAGGTGTTGGATTTGTGGTGTTGGGATGTATCTGATTTAATTTCTGTCTATATGTAATCACTGCTGTTTACCTGGTCTCTTTGGTGTAGTCAGGGGAGTTTGTCAGAGGCATAGTACTCCACCGGTTGTATTAGATAGCAGTCGGTGATTTGATTGTATGTAACATCTTTACTTACACAGTCATATATCTGCCTTTTTGTTCACCCCAAAAGTTGTGCTAATGATTGATTAAGCTCTGGTGATAAGGACATAAGAGCACAATAGTAACTTTCCTAACTAATGTCTCTCCCTCCCTAATATGTTATCTACACCCCGCCCTGTTACACTTATTCATTTTCCTCTATCCTTCCCAAGGGTTGCAATTTTTCTTCTTCCACCTCTGTCATTCTTTTCTCTCTGACGGGATAAGGACTGGTGTGTGTCTTTGTGTGATGGAATTGCTTAGCGGGACCCCTGACTCTGGAGTAGCCATTGTGTGTGTGTGTGTGTGTGTGTGTGTGTGTGTGTGTGTGTGTGTGTGTGTGTGTGTGTGTGTGTGTGTGTGTG